>JANHAO010025375.1:0-11363 GCA_026873985.1 Saraca asoca
ACACAATAATTATTTTATTATTATAATATTTTCATGATCCTTTTAATTAAGGGTCCATTTGTTTAGATGAAAAATACTTTTTTTTAAGAAAATGCCTTTTAGAAAATAAATTAATTTTTTTGTTATTTGGAAAACATGAGAAAAAAAAATACTTTTTTATATTTGGTGCATAAGGGAAAACTATTATCTTTTATTAAAAAAAAACTAGCATACATATAAATTTCATCTCTAAGAACAAGTCACATAATGATCATTTATTTATTAGAATATTTTTATGATAAAAGTCAATAAATCTTTCTAGTAAAATAAAAAATTAAGTGTATTTTGTATTAAATATAACATTAAAAGAAAAAAATATTCAAATCCTTCTTTTTTTTCATGTTCATCATTCAATTCACATTTAACTAAAATTTTTAACCACATTTGTTAACTCTCTTAATTATCTAAATACTTTCTCAATATAATTATTAATATTTGTAGAGACAGAATGAAAGATTGAAGAAGGAATAGAATGATAGAAAGGAAATAGAGGGTCACGAAGGAGAAAGAGGAATGAAAAAGATGGGAGAGAGGGAGGAAAAGTGGGAGAAAGAAAAAAAGTGGTAAGAGAAAAGAGAGGGGTAGAGAGAATGACAAAAAGTAAAAAAGATGGAGAGTAAGACAATGTAATAGAAGGTAATTGTTAATGATGGATTTTGGTTCAACCCAAATCCAACCAATCAGAAAAGTTCTTTTGGACTCAAATTGTAATTTGGTTATTCTAATGAAAAATGAAGGGAACAAAGATGGAGAATAGTAATAGCACAAAAGGATTTTTAATGTGGTTCGACCAAAATCGGACAGCACCGGTCCCTACGTCCACGATATAATTTTATTATTTTAGGAAAAATTTTACAAAGTTTCGATACAGTATTTTCAGCCTATCTTGCAGTGATTTCTATCCTCTTATTTATAGAAGCTGGAAGGTTATAAATATAAATTTATAAGTTATAATTATGTCATATTAAATAATAAATGTACAAGATAGTCTAAACTACTACAAAATGGCTTCTATAAACTGTTGGTTGACTTTTGTTGATTGCTTTATACGGGTGAGTCTATGTAGGCTGAATCTATGAAATGACATGTGTTTGTCTTATGCTCGATCTCAGTAAGCTTCTAGCTAAGTGGCATTTCATCTCGCAAGCCAAGGTTTTTGACTCAGGGTCGTTGCTAACCTTCGGTCAACGAGATTGAACTTGTGAGATCGTACAAGGTGAGCTATTGGCCTTAGCGAGCTACAGATCATTCATTTTAGCGAGCTGGTGCTCTTGAGCGATCTGAGTTCTCCTAATTCAAACTCATCTACTATTAGGCCCTTGCTAGCCCACTTTGCACAATACTAGGAAATACCCACAACATAAACCCCCAATCCTTAACTTTCTTCACTGGTTGGGAGTTGCAGTCTTGTTGGCAAAGGCTTCATTCATGGATAACCGTGCAATCAAAGTTTGTGGTTAGCCTGTCATTTCATCTACTCTAGGCTATACTTCTTATTTTACGTGTCTCATAGTTGTAGGTGTGTCAGCCTCACCTTCTTTCGAGGTAATTAATGAGAGAGTGGTTGGGAGATCTTCCAGACTATTCGGTGAGACTAGACCGGTTTTATTTAAAACATGAAAGGTTTTTTTTTCATCGAGTGATCTGATGGATGCCTCAGATAAGCCTCCCATATTTCTGATGGTTTGCCTTCCTAGTGAGGCATGTATGGTCTGCTGCATAGAAGCCTTTAAGGGTAATCCTTCCTCGAGGATTTGGAAGGATCTTGCATAGATCTTGGATTATTTTCTCATGATTATGCCGTGGGGTTCAACCTTTCCAACTACTTTGGCCTACTTTCTTTGAATCTTCTATGCTGAGTGGAGAGCTAAAAAGGAGTTCTAAACTAAGGAGGGTGGCAAGAAGAAAGTTAAGGAGCGAGCATGCCCTCCGGTCGTCTTGCTGGTTGGAGCTCATCTCCAAGGAACTAGTTTTCTTTTGTTTGACACTTTGTAGTTGTAGGCTTCTTCTAATTTGTATTCTAAAACTTTTGATGTAAATTCACCTTATTGAGGCTTTTTAATGAATGAATTTTTCTGCATGTTTCTTGTATGTTGTGCTTCAAATATTCTGCATATTATAGATAATAATATGAACTCCAACAAATCATAGTAAAATGAGATATTTAAGTAACCAATCGGTCACACTTCTTGGTGGGCAATAAATCTAGTCATCGAAGTGCCTCAATCAGCAATGGATAGTACATAGGTGGTCGCATGAGTGTGCACCTAGTAGAAGGTTGCTTGTAAATTACAAATGACAAGTCATATGAGAGCTATGAATAATAGGTTGTATGCGAATAATAGGTTGTATGCGAGTTGCGCCTTACGGGTACATATACATCGCATGCATGTAGTGCCGGAGAGTAGGTCACATGTGTGGACTTTAGAGCTAGCTACATGCATGTGGTGCCAAAGAGTAGGACACATGCATGAGCACAAGGTCGCATACACGTGGTACTGAATAGTAGATCGCACACATGGACGTAAAAGCTACCTGCATGCATGTGGTGTCGAAGAGTAGGTCACATGTATGAATACGAGGTCACATACGCGTGGTGCTGAAAAGTAGCACATGCATAAATGCGAGGTCATATATGCACAGTGCCGAAGAGTAGGTCACGTGTATGGACTTAAAAGCTAGTTGCATGCATATGGTGCCGAAGAGTAGGTCACATACATGAGCGCGAGGTTACATACGTGTGGTGCCGAAGAGTAGGTCACGTGCATGGACTTAAGAGCTAGCTGCATGTATATGGTGTCAAAGAATAGGTCATATGCATGAGCCCAAGGTCGTATACATGTGGTGCCGAAGAGTACGTCGCATGTATAGACTTGAGAGCTGGCTACATGCATGTGGTGCCGAAGAGTAGGTCACATGCATAAATGTGAGGTCGCATACATGTGATATCAAAGAGTAGGTCTCATGCATGGACTTGAGAGCTGGCTACATGCATATGTTGCTAAGCAGTAGGTCATATGCATGAGCGCAAGGTCGCATACATGTAGTGCTGAAAAGTAGGTCACATGCATAGACTTAAAATAATTACAGAACTGATAGGGACAAGAGCTTGTCATTGAATTGGTATTTTACTAATAATTCATTCAGAGATTAACAAACAAAAGTTTGAGCTGCTAATTGCCTCATTACAAGATTAGTGTATGATGTATGATTTTCACTGTAGGCACCGGCTCTTGCCTAGGATCTTATTAAAGTTACTGAGACTGTTGTCCTACAGGTCATATCACATAATCTTTCAAATGACCTCTTTTGATCAGGTCCTTAATTGTGTCTCTGAGAGCCTAACAATTTGAAGTGTTGTGCTTGATTTCATTGTGATAGGCATAGAATTTTCTCTCATCTCAGCATTTGAGGGGATTTCTCTTGGGATAAGGTTTCCCGAAGTCCTCATTGTCCTTCTCTGTTGCATATATCCTATCTAGAGTGTCAAACAGGACACAGTAGTGTTCATGGTGGCTTGGGGCTGAGGTTACCCGATCTTGGCCTTTGTTGCTGGATGACTGTCAGGGTTGGCCTTGACATTTCTATGCTTGCTCTTTCTCTCACCCTACTCAAAGCTACTCGCTTTGTCCTTTTGATTATCCAAACTAAATTTCTCTTCCCACCTGATTTGTTTGATGGCTTGATCATAAAATTTGCCCAGATCCACCAATGGGGACTTGTATATGCTTTTGTATAGCTTACCATCCTTACGAAGCCCTATCGAGACCATTGTCAGGATGCTCTCGTCAGATGGGCTCTCCACATTTCAACGACTTATGCTTATGTTGAAAGATCATAGCAAGATGGCAAGGGGCGCAAGCTGCTTCTTCAATGCCCTATATTGATTGAGAAACTTCTCCTGATATTCTTCCTAACTGCTGATATTGTGAGCTGGGAGGTTTCTAAACTAAGCCCGAGGTATATCTCCCAGTGTAATTGGGAAGACACATTATTTAAGCAGGGGATTATTTGCTTAAAGATCCATCTGGACGTTGAACATATCCAGGTGGTTGTGGGATTGTTATCCCTATTATACAGCGGAACCATGGGAACTTTAAGCTTATGAGGAAGGGGGCCGATCTTAATTTTCCTAGAGAAGGGGATTATCCCTCAAAGCATCCCTAGTTATTTTTGTCTTGAGGATTATCCTCTAATTGCTTCACTCTCTGAAGTAACTCTTTTACCAGTAAAGTCAATATCCCGGATCGTTAGCTGGAGGACTGGTGGCTCTTTCTACCTTCCTGGTCATGCGAGTAGCGACTTGACGTATGCTCTTGATTGACTCTATTTAAGCTTTCAGCTTGTTGTTACTAGTGAACATTTTCGAGTGTAATGACTTCAGCCTGTCTTTGCATACTGGTGCTAGTGCTTGGAATGCCTCAGCCATTCTTCTCATTGAATCTTCTAGTACTTATTGGCATTGGTGCCGCATTTGTATTTCGTCAGTCTCGGGTATAATAATGGTAGGTTCGCGGTGAGATAGGGAGGGTATACCATCGACGGCTCTAACGGTAGAAAAACTTGCCATATGACCCTTAAGCTAGTTATTGACAGCATCTAATTTCTTGATGTTTTTTTTCCTCTAGCCATTACTATTGAACAGAGAATGAATTAGAGTGTAGAAAATTAACTAGAATACAGATAAGTCCTCACATACTACGCCAAAATGTTAACGATGGATTTCAGTTCAACGCAAATCCAATCAACCAGAGAAGTTCTTTTGGACACGAACTATAATTTGGCTGTTCTAATGAAAAATGAAGGGAATGACGATGGAGAACAACAATGGCATAGAAGGATTTTTAACATGGTTAGACCAAAATTAGGTAGCACCGGTCCCTACGTCTATGGTATAATTTTATTATTCTTGGAGAAATTTTACAAAGTTTTGATACAATATTTTCATCCTATCTTACAATTATCTCCTTCCTTTTATTTATAGAGGCTGGGAGGTTACAAATGTAAATTTACAAGTTGTAATTTTGTTACATCAAATAATAAATATACAAGACAGCCTAGACTATTGCAAAATGGCTTCTGTAGATTGTTAGCTGACTTCTGTTGATTACTTTTGGTGGATAGGTCCTCGTAGGCTGAATCTGTGAAATGACATGTGTTTGTCTTGTGCCCAATCTTGGTGAACTTCTAGCTAAGCGGCATTTCATCACACAAGCTCGGGTTTCTGACTCAAGGTCGCTATTGACCTTCAATCAGCGAGATTGAACTCATGAGATCATCTAAGGCAAGCTATTGGCCTTAGTGAGCTGGGGCCTATTTCTTTTAGCAAGCTGGTGCTCTTGAGTGATATGAGTTCTCATTATTTGAACTCATCTGTTGCCAGGCCCTTGCCAGCCCACTTTTTGCAGTACCAGAAAATGCCCACAACAGTAATTTGGAAAAGTGATTTCTTTTAATTAAAAAAGGAAGTTACTTTTTCCTAAATACATTATTATTTTCTATTGACTAAAATATGTTTTCTGTTGATCAACTTTTTATTAGCTCTAAATATATGAAAGTTAAGAAAGCAATTTTCAAAAAAGCATTTTCCTCAAATAAATAGTCCCTAAAAGAAATGACTTTTTTCAATCACCTTATATTACATAATCTCCCTCTTGTTATTGTCTGTCATTCTATCTCTAGCCCATCTCTCTTTACTATCTTTCTTTTTCTACCCTTCTTTTCTTTCCTTCCTTCTCTTTATCCTTTCTTTTCCTCTGTCACCCTTCTATTTCTTTCTCCATTTTTCCTCCCCCTTCTTTCTCATCTTTTTATTTCTCTTATGTCTCTCTCCTTTATGCCCCTTTATTCCTTTTCTATCTTTCCCTTCCTCCCTCACTCTCTCTATCCCTTTTCTTTCTTCTTCCATTTCTACAAATACTGATATTTAATAATTATATTAAAAATTATGTTGAAAAAATATTTGGACAATTAAAAGAGCTGGCAAACATGGTTAACAATTTTGGCTAATGTCTGTTGAATATGAATAAACTTTATGAAGAAATAATGAAGATAAAGAAAGAAGGATTCGAATGTTATTCTTAATATAAAATATATTTAGTTTTTTATTTTTATTGGTAAGTTTTTTTTTCACTCCTATCATTAAAATTTTCTAACAATAAAATGATTATTGTGTGATTTGACCTTAAAGGTGAAATTTATGTGTATAATGATATTTCTCAATAAAAAAAATTACCTTTAAGCACCAAACAAGAGAAAGTATTTTCTCTTATGTTTTCTAAACAATAAAAATTAATTCATTTTCTACAAAAACATTTTCTTAGACTATAATTGACATAACATTTCATAAAATTTTATTTTCTATCGAAACAAACAAGTACTGAAGGTGTATTCAAATTCCTATAATTGATATAACATCAATCAAGTGTAGATTATAAAGCAAAATAAATTTTGGATATTGAAAATGAAGGTTATGCTTGGTTACTCTTTTTAAAAATAGCTTTTTGTTTTTATGCCTTTAAAAATAAAAAAAACTTTGCTTGGATAAATGTTCTTCTAATTAATTTTTAAAAGCTCTAACTTGAAATATTTGTTTTAAAAATAGAAAGAAAAAAAACAATCTTGAGATGTTTTTGTTTTTCTAGTTTTCAAAACAATCCAAAAACAAGGAAAACAAGCTCCTCATTAATGATATTATTATAATTAAAATTATTTTGAGAATAGTTTTATCAAACCATTTATTTTGTTTGTTTTTTAAAAATTGTTTTTAAACCTTATTCGGTAAAATTATTTTAAAAAGCAAGAAAATGAAAACACAAATAGACATGCCTGAAATTACAAAAAAAAAAAATGGAACAACATGCACTCTGGTATCAAAAAATTGAACAATAAAAAATTGAAAACTCATTCAAATTTCAAATATTTGAAATCAAATTAAAAGTTAATAAAAAATGAGAACTTATAAAAAAAAGCCTTAAATTAATGGAGAGAAGTTAGAGTTAAATCTTCAATTACTTGAGCTTTGTTGTGAAGTGAATGTAGAGGAAGAAAATCAACACTACTATAGAATACAAAAGCGATATCGTCTAATGAAAGGTGAATCGATGTATATAGAGGCATGGTGGTATTTTTGTAAATATGAGAAAAATTATAATGTCATATCATAGTAAAAAACTGACATCTAAACTTTATATCACCTCTGACATCGGTTTGAGTTGATAAACTAACATATTTAGGTTTAAACCATCTTTAAAATATGTGGCTTCTCATGTGTCAACTTTTTTTTATTATACTTCAAACAACTTTTTATAATATATAGTTAAATAAATTTTTTATTAATTTATTAATTGAACTCTTAATAAATTATTTATGTACAATTAATTTTTTGATATGAAAATATTATTATTAATTTTCCATTTTTTAAGACTAAACTTCCTAATGATTAATAATTTCTTCCATTTTTCCAAGACAAATGGAATAGTCAAAATAAAATTTAACTCGTTTATTTTCCTTTAGATGAAGAAATGTAGATTAAACATCGGTTTTACATCAAGAAACAATGTAGATATATATTATTACAAGTTTGTGTGCATTATAAAAAATCGGTGTGTCTTCCTGACTTTCATTCTGCTCTAACTTACTCTGAATGTTTATAGTATATTTTTCCTTTCCTTTTCCTTTTTTTCCTTTAAACAGGACATACGACATTCCTTTAGATAAGAGGACAATGGTGCACTTGATGTATATATTATCTTGCTGCAAGCAATATGTGTAGCTTCTACAATAATATTATTATCTTGTTACAGCAATGGTATAACATCTTGAACAATAATGTTGCTTACTTTTTGCAAGCAAATGCTATAACATTGTTTGTAAGAAGACAACAATATTATTGTTAAAATTGTTATATCGTTGCTTGCAACTAGACAACATTTTTGTTGAGTTGAACCTGTTACTCCTTCCAATAAAATAAAAATACAACACAAATGTTTCTATAAAAAAAATAGAAATGATGTCACTACTATAAAATTTAGAAATGATGTCAAAAATTTTATTAATTTATCAATAAATTCTTATTTGATTATACTTCAAAGAATTTTATTTTAATATAATTCATGACTTATTTGATTATAGTCAAATAATTTTTTTTATGAATTTATCAATTGAATTAATGCAACTTATTTACATTACACTAATTTATTAATATAACAATGTTACAATTAATTTTCCATTTCCCAATACAACAGAATTGTGAAATTATCTAGTAATCATTAATTTCTTCCACTTTACCAAGATAATAGAAATAGTAAAAAATAATTGAAAATAAATTTGACATGTTCATTGTCTATTATACGAAGAGACATAGATTAGATGCGGGTCTTTTATAAACTAATGTAGATGGACAAACTATTTAAAAAAAACCTATTTTATTGAAGAGTCGTAGCTAAAACATTGATTTTTAATTAGAAGCCAACCTAGATCTATGATATTACATGTTGTTTCCATCATAAATAAACGACATCTAAAGTCTTTTGGTATTATAACAGGCCAATGTGTCCTTATCATTACTTAGCATACTGTAACTTACTTTTGGGAAGAGTAGTTTGAAAGTGGAGCATAGGAATTCCATTCTACAACTTAAACAATCACTCTTAAACCTATTTGGAGCAATTGTTTAAGTTATGGAATGGAATTCCTATGCCCTACTTGTCAAACTCCTCTTTTGAAGTAGGCAGTATGTCGACAAGAGCTTACTTATTCTACTCAAGCTTGCTATGAAATTTTATAGTTTATTTTTCCCTTTTTGTTTCTTTTTTTTTATTAGTCTGTGTATAAATTATTAACTTTTGTTTCCTTTTTCCCTATAAATAAGACACATGCACTGATCCTTTAAACAAAAAGATGATGGGTGCACTTGATATGTCTATGTTATCTTGTAAACTGTATCTGATGTATGGGTTGTGTTTTGTTATTATAAGCAATCCAAAAAAACTTCAACAAAAATAAATGTTAGTTGATGAACACAATTTGCACATATTTTATATTCCTTTATACATAGTTTTTTGTCATTTTTATGTGCTTAATTGAACACTTGAGATTGGATCTATGGTTTGTTAAGTTTTTGTGCCTAATTGAATTTATTCGATAAATTTACATTGTTTCAGGTTTTTAGGCATATCTTGAGTTTTGAACCTCAATTTTGGGTGATTCTTATGTTCTAGAAAGCTAAGAGAAAGAGCTAAAAATGTTGTGAAAAGCCCAAAGCCCAATTTAGATGTTTTGGAGGTGAAATGAATCCTGAAAGTTGAAATAGAGTGTAGTGCTCCAACTGTCACGTCCCGATGCACGGAACGTGACTGGCGTAAAAGATTACCATCAGAAAACCTCCTACAAGCCTTACCATACAAAAATGACATACAATTAAACCAATACATATCTAAAAATGCATACATCCATTTTAATAAAAATCCAGTAGAGTCTCCTCTATTTTTCAAACATCCGGGCATAAGGCCTATATACATAAAAGGGGCTACACGCCAACATTACAAGGAATTTGTAGTGTCCATAACATGTATGAAAAGTAATCTTGGACACATTTTTTTCGTGAATTTTCAGTTGATGATACCTTGATCTCAAGTCTGTCTTCGAGAAATTTTTTGCCGTTTCAATTGATTAAATAAATCATTAATAGGAGGGAGGGGATATTTATTTTTGATAGTCACCTTATTTAGTTGGCGATATTGACACACAATCATAGTAGTGTTCCATCATTCTTTTTTCACAAAGACTACGAGTGCTCCCTAGGGTGAAATACTCAAGCAAATGAATCCTTTATCAATTAACTCTTATAGTTGAATTTTTAGCTCTTTTAATTCCATTGGTGCCATATGATAAGGAGGAATGGGATAAGTTCCATGACAGGTACAAGATCAATAGTGAACTCAGTGTCTCTATCTAGTGGCAATCTGGGTAACTTGTCAAGAAATACATCGAGAAATTCTTGTATCACCGAAACTTTGTTCAGATTTGGAGCAACTTGATTTACGTCTTGTACCACAGCTAAATAAGCCTTGCACCCTTCATTCAATAACTTCCAAGCTTGCATGCTTGAAATTAAACTAGCAATCTTAGCCACTCTTTCTTTTTGAAAGACAATGGGAGAAGATTCATCCGTGTAATGTAACTATCTTATCAAAGCAATTCATGCACGTATGATATTGAGAAAGCCAATCTATACCTAGAATTACATCATAATTGACCATATCTAGCCAACTAGATTTATGAATACTTGTTTATCTCTTATCATCATATCACACTTTCTAAGTAAACGGTTGGCTAAAAGAGTCTTACCAACTAGAGTTATTACTATTAATGATGATTCTATCGGTTCACCAGGTTTATTCAATAATGCAGCAAATTTCTTTGTAACAAATGAATGAGTAACTCTAAGGTCAAATAATACCTTAGCTTGTAACTCATGTATTTTCAAAATACTTGAGACTACGATGTTTGATGCTTGAGCCTCTTGCCTAGTAAGATTATAAACTCATGCTCACCCATCATTTCTATCAAATGCTATTCATGTTCTTATTGAGGCCGCAAATTGTGTTATTAGCTAATTCTAAGGTTTAGCTTGATAATTTGCACCATGCCCTGAGGCATTTGCCTTCACGGGGGCATTCTCTCACCTTATGTCCAAGTTGATTGCAAAAAAAACACCCAGTCAAATCTCTCTTAGAAGATCCGTAATGAATTGTATTTCAAATCTTGCATTGTTGCTCATTAGCATTGAAATTCCCCTGACTATGAGGTATATTCCTTCCATGAAATGGAACAAAAGTAGTTGAAACTACTTGTCCTCCCACATTCCTTCTTGCAAGTGGATTTTGTGACTAGGGTGATCTAGTAGAATTTCTTCTCCACCAACTGTGTGGTGTCCTATGAGTGGGGTCAGTCTTCCACTTAGCATAGTATTGATTCCCTTAGTTTAGAATTTTTTCTTATTACCAAAGGACATCTCCCTTTCATGGTGCTCCCTGGACCTTAGTTCAACCCATAAGGCTTGATTTATAGCTTGTTGATATGTCATGTCGGGATTAACTTTGACACGATCAAACTAGTAGCCATGAAGCCCGTGCATAAAATTTTCTACCTTCAAAGTCTCATTAAGAATTAAGTGAGCATCATATTAGGAGAGTCAAGTAATTTGAGCATCATACTCGCTAATCAGGTGCCAAATCCAATCAAGATTAGAAAATTTATAAATCAAGCTACCTAAACTACTTGTAGTATAGGCAACACTGGGTCGAGCCCTTGGATCATTT
>JANHAO010025376.1:0-11495 GCA_026873985.1 Saraca asoca
CAACTCAAAACCAAGCAATGGCTGGAGGTAATCCGAACTCTTAAGCTTCCGCTTTACAGTATGTATGTTGTTTAAACACCAACATCATATACTTACTCAAAGCAATCATACTTATGCATCCATTTAATAATACAATTCACAACTGATTAAGGAAATTAACCAGATGGCAACGACCCAAGATTTTAGAAGCGGCAAATGTCAGATGCAAATTGTCTGATTTGTTGCAGTGCAACTTAGGCACCACAGAGCAGTCAAGCACTGCAAGTTGTTGGTCTATTTGATAAAGCTTTATTTATTCATCGATTCCTATTAGCATTAATATATATAGTTTATTATGTCATATTAATTAAGCACGGCACTAATTTATATGCACAAAAGCATGTCAAGTGAGAGCACGACTTTTATATAAAAATAAAAGGAATGAATTGTAGCCATTAGATCTTGCATTGATAAACAAGATTAAAATCTAAAATTATGTGATTTTTTCAATTAATCATGTTATGTGATTTTTAAGTTATATTTTAGTCTTAATAATTAATGCAAAATCTGATTGTCACAGTTCATTTCTCTCATTCATGTATAAGAACAATATTCTCTTACTTAATATGTCATATATATATATATATATATATATAGAGAGAGAGAGAGAGAGAGAGAGAGAGAGAGAGAGAGAGAGAATGCCCTTTTTGAGAGACTTTGACGTGGTATATTATATGGAATGCCCTGATGCATGTCATGGATGTTCTATGAAATTGCGAATGTGAAAGTAACAATTTTAGAAAATTTAATACAAAATTGCTCTCATCTCATATGTACATATATATATATATATATATATAGAGAGAGAGAGAGAGAGAGAGAGAGAGAGAGAGAGAGAGTGAGTGAGTGTGTGTGTGTGTGTCCATTTCAGAGACCTGTACTTGCATATGAAATGGCCTAATGCACGTTATCGATGTTCTATGAAATTACGAACGTGAAAATGACAATTTTAGAAATTTTAACTCAATTATGTGGTTGTTTAATCCAAGTGGACATGAACAACTAAATAGAGTAAGTTAATGTATGTATATACCTTCCTTATTCATTAAAATAGTGTAATTTTCAGAATTTATATTTATTTTATATATTTTTATATATAACATAATTTAAATCAAATTAAAATATTTTATTTTAAAAATAATAATGTTTGTTTAGCTTAAGTGTCACCTGAACACTTGTAAAACAATTAATCATAGATGCAATTTATGTAGACATTCTCGCATTTTTCCTCCTCTGTTGTCATTTTTAGTCGTAAAGTAGACAAAATCGAGTTTACTAACCACGCTTCTTTTAATTCTATCTCTTTGGCAAAATATTTATCTCTTTTTATTACATTACAATATGTGTTACACAATGTCAAATATACATTCACAAAAATTTTAAAATTTATCTCATAAAAAAATGAAAAAAAATTAAGTTGTAAATCAATATTATTTAGATGTGAATTGATGTAAGGAATGAAATTGTGTATACAATATTTTTCAATAAATATTTATGAAATAGCTCAAAAATGATCATAATAAATGATTTTTTTTCTTTTTTTACTCTTTAATTAATATTAGTAGGTTGAAGTTGTTATGTTATTAAATAAAATTTATATAATTTTAATAAAAGTTGTCATCTAAGTTGATTTGTGACCATGTGAGAATGCTTCTAATTCCAATGAATACGGTGTTTTGAGGCAAATAAACTACTTTGCAATTGGGGAGAGACTATGGTGCACCATTAAAAAAGTTATATAAATTTATATTAATAAATTAATGGTCATATTTGCTCAAAATTAAAGGAGTAATTACTCTCATTTATACCATAGTCTCTCCCTTTCTAAACTATGAAACATATATATTCAAGTCCTTTTTTTAACTAATTTCTGTTTCTCCTCTCTTTTCAAACCCTTTCTTCAAGATTTTTTTTCTTCTATTTTTCTCATGTCCTTAACTTAGTCTATACTTAGGATGATATTATTAAAATCTACTTATGCATTCTAGTTTAATATACAGTTTCTAATTTCTTCTATGTAAACCTTCTTTTATTGTTATATTATGTAAATGAAAATAAATTAATAAATAATATTAATTATTTCTACATTTTATATTTAATAAATTTTATCTAAAATTAAATTTTATTAGACATAATTAATATTTCTAACATAGTTTAAATAAAAACCAGAGGCTTAGGCAAACTGAGCGCCAGCGACCTCGAACATGTTCTGAATCCTCCAATTAGAGTCAACGTCTTTATTGTGATATTCCTTGTTTTTCCTGTGAATTATAAAATCTAACCTTCATTTTAAATAAAATTAATAAATTTTATTTAAAATGAAGATTAGAAATATTAATTTTATTTATCATATATCTAATATAATATAATTTTAAATAAAATTTATTAAATATAAAATATAGAAATAATTAATACTATTTAATAAGAATAATATTAATTTATTTTCATTTAATGATATAAAAGTCTAAGTATAAACTAAATTAAGAACATAAGAAAAATGGAGGAAAAAAAGTCTTGAAAAAGAGTTTGAAAAGAGAGGAGAAAGGAAAATATGTTAAAAAGGGAATTGAATATATTTCATGTTTTAAAAAGGGGGAGATTATGATGTATATGAATATTACTCTTTTAACCTTAAGTAAATATGACCATTGATTTACTACCATATATCTATTCCATTTTTTCTTTTTTAATGGGGCAACATTATCTCTCCCTTGTAATTGTGTATTGTTTTCACGTTATGCGGTTCTACTTTGTGCTGATTTTGCAACCTTTAATAGGACGGCGTCTTTTCACGACCCTTGTTCACAAAGGAAAATTCTAATATAGTCCAGGGCTAAATGAAATTTTGTATTTTACGAGTTGAAATATGGATACAAAAATTATAAGAATCAAATATATAGATTTTGTATGTTTTTGAATAGGGATGTTAACGAAATAGAGCAGATAGATCATTCTTTTCTTATATAAAATATAAAGATAACAAATTATAAAAAAAATATAAATTTTAAAATCAAATGTTATAAATTTATATAAAATAATTAAATAATCTTAAATACAAATAATCAAAATTCTAAATTTATATATAATAAATAATCATTTTAATTTTTTTATCTCAAATTAAAATATTTCTCCATCATATAATTATTTATAATATTATATATATATAATATAATAAATTTAAAAACATTAAATATTATTATTTAAAATATATTATATATTATAAATATATTATAAAATAAAAATAAAATAATGTATTTTAAATTTCGAAATAAACACAAGATGCAATAAGATAGGGATTATCATTTTTACCCCCATTCCCAAAATTTGGAAGAGTACAAAACATTCCCCATTGCGTGCTCTACGGGATAATGCCGACAAAAATTCCTAAATTGGAGGCGTATTGTGATTTTGAAATTATATTTTTCACGTGATAAAAATTTGCATTTACTCCTGGACCGTACCACAAAACTATACCACTTCATCTTAAGCCGGGATGCTTCTAGTCCGACGTCGTACTTAACCTGCCAACATGGCACGTTAACGTGTCACACGTAGACACCCTGTCAGGATTCACAAGCTTGAGGAAACGGTATAATGTCATCTCCTTTGTCTTTTTTACGTGAACTATCCAATCTATCGAGTTTTATTATTTATAATTATTATCAATCTAATAAAATAATTTTATTTTTCACATTTTCCATCTCATTTGTTAATTTTAATGATATAATGAATCTTTTTAATCATTAACATTATGCTTTTAATCATGAAATCCAAGTAGTCTTTCTATTCTAAAATCGGACTCAAACAATAAATCCAAAAAAAAGGAAAAAATCAGACTCAAACAACAAATGCAGAAGACCTAATCAGAAAAGAGAGAGAGAGAGAGAGAGGGCTGTATTTAACCATGATCTTAAGCGTGCCCTAATGGATTCATCAAACATGTAAGTTCTTTCAATAAAAAAGCAGCAGTAGCAGTTTGATGTTTCATCGTTGCGGCATTGGCCTTAACATATTAGAGATATATATGATCAGATCATCAGACTTTCAGGTTGGATTTTTTATATATGATTGTATGGAATGTATCATTCATGTATGAGTCAAATCCGATTATTTTTAAATATTTTGGCTTGATCCTTTCCAGTTCCAGGGAAAATACAAATTACTCTTTTAAATTTTAGTACATATTTATTTAACACCTATGATTATTAATTTTTACAATCATTTTCTTAGTTATATTTAATATCCAATATCTATTTTATGAATGATTTAAAAGAATAAACATGTCTGGGTTGATATAAATTTTTTTAGAAAAATTAAATATAATACAGAAACCTTATAACTTAAATTTGGGACTAATCTAATTTGTATACTAATTGTTTCAATTTCCCCCCTTTTTGAGAGTACTTTAATCATTTTAATATGGTTTGCTTGTTCAATGCGAATAGAAAAGTTTATGACATGATTCTTATATTTTTATCTTCACATCAATATAATATAATACATAATTCTTTATAAAGTTATGAAAAAATGTTTTATGTGAGTGTAATTTATCAATTATCTAAAATTAAAGAGGATTGATAGTAAAAATTAATAATTATGGATGTTAAGCAATTTCCCTAAAATTAAAGGGATAATATGTATTTTTCCTATAAAATTGTATGAGGCTTAAGTCCCGAACTGAAAGCTTAATTATATTTATTTTAATTATTATTTTAAATAAAAATTACAATATTTTAGACATAAAAATACATATTTAAATAAATAATACCATATTTAAATATATAAAATTTTTAATTAGATCAAATTATGTATTTTTCTCTTATTAAATGTTACTATTTTTGTAATATATATTTATATTAATAAAATTTAATACATATAATCGAGTGTCAACCTGATTAATTATGACATGTTCTAAATTCAACCTAAATATTAATTGGATCATGAAAAAAACTCAATTAATATTCAAATCTTAAAAAAAAAAAATTATATCCTATATTTTTTAAATCGAATCGCACAAATCATTCTATCTATGCACCCCTCTAGCACCGAGAGTAAGACTTTACTTTTACTTGGAAAAGGAGATAAAACCACGTTAATTTAATTTGAAGCAATGCAATCTCTTCTTGTAGCTTTTCTGTAGATTCCTCTTCACTCTTTCCTAAATTTGATCTTAAACATTGTTAATTCACAATCGACATCAGATGCTATTTGGCTTTTGTTAATTTCGTCAAATCCTTATCCTCTGAGCAAGAGTTTCATCAAATCTCTTATCCACCAAATTAGTTAAGCAGTAAGAGTTTCATCTCGTTCATTTCTGGATTTAGCCAAGGCTTATCATCCCAACTGGTATGTTTTCTTTATCATCTTCCCCATAATTTTTTAAGTATTCATTGCTTTATTTTTATGGTTCATCACATAATATACTACCAGATATTTGCCACCAAAAAGAGATTGACCATGTTAAAATTTTTAGCTCAATTATGTATTGTTTAATCCATGCAAATAAGCAGATATGAACAATAGAGTGGAGTGAGGTAATATATTTATTTGCCTTCCTTATTTAATGGAGTAGTGACATTTTCATAATTTGTATTTATTTTTTTATACTTACACACATAACATAATTAATTCAAATTAAAATATCATATTTTAAATTCTATAATACTTTGTTTAATTTGAATTGTATTTGTGTCATATACTTGTAAAATAATTAGTTATGAATACAAGTTCTGACTAGTGAGAGTAGATTAAACATCTTCTTATTCAATATATTCATGAATAAGTTGTATTATTATTAAAGAAAAAGCGCATGGATGCAATTCTGAGTACCATTTTTCTCGACAGTCATAAAGTTAAAAAGGAGATAAAATCGCATTTGCAGTAATATTGTCAACCTCTTATTTCGACTATGGTGGGACAAAATGTTTTAATTTACCTCCATTTTATAGTTTTATGGTGAAATGTACTATTATTAAAAGAGAAGGGCACAGGTACAGTTTTGGATACATTTTTCATGCGTGCTTGGAAATAAAAAAGGACATATAATCGCATTTGTAATAATGCTAACACACCTTTATTTTCATTTCAGTGGGGCAAGATGCTTTATTTTAACTCTCTTTTTATGACTTTATGGTAAACTGCATTATTATTAATCCTATATTTAGATTGGTAGAAATTTGACGGAAAGAAATAATGAGTAAAAAAAATTTAAAAATTAGTTAAAAGAGAAAAAAAGAGAAAGAAAGTTTTTTGAAATTTTAAGAGTAGACAGAAATAATGACCACACATATTACCTTTTAATTTTTTTTTTCATATATTTTCCACCTAAATTAAACAAGGGAAAGTTTAAAATTTCAAAAGTTTCTTGCCTTAAATTTTCTTTCCACACATACAAACGCAGGGTAAGAGAAAAGGGCATATATCTTTTTTCTCATGAGTTAAAAAAGAGATAAAATCACATTTGCAATAATGTTATCATCCTTTTATTTTCATTGTAATAAGACAATATGCTTTCTTTTTCCTCCCTTTTATATTTTTTTTGACGAATTGTACTATTATTAAAAGAAAATGACATGAATACAACTTGGATATCATTTTTCTCACTTATCAAAAAGTAAAAAGGAATAAAATTACATTTACAATAATGCTACCATACTCTTATTTCCACTGTAGTGAAACAATTAGATGTTTTACTTTGCCTTCCTTTGATAGCTTTATGGAAAATTTAATTTCCCTCTGTTGTCATTTTTCCAACTTGACTTTTATTCATAGAACACATCTTGTCATTTTTCTCAATGTTCTAAATTATCGTCCTATCATTAATCCGATGAGACAGTTAGACCATGATGATATTAGTTGGATTGGAAGTTGAATCGATAATATCATTTTATATAAATTATTTACAAAAGAAATATATATACCATTTTTTTTATTTGTCATAAGGTAAAAAAAAGAGATAAAAATGTCTTTACAATAATGCTATCATCCTCATAATTTCATTATGATGAGATGGCATGCTTTAATTTGCCTTCTTTTTATAACTTTTATGTTACTAACTATGTATTGTGAGTATTTTTGAACTATACAAATGGACTGTCAAAAGCCCAATGGACAAATTCAACTAATAAAGATCCAACTCAACTATGATTGAGGTTGCTGGAACGATTCCCCAAGTCATCAAACGTGAACTCAGATTGCTAGTCAATAAGAGTTAAAGCGACCTTACATATAGCTTTAAGACATCAAAACTGAGCTTTAGCTCATAGGATGAAACATATCTTTCTAGCCACCATCAGCTCACCGTGGTTAATCCCGAGAAGGAACCAACTTGCAGGAGCCAACTTGTAGGAATCAATTTGCAAAAATCAACTTGCAAATTAATTAATCATCTATTTACATTCAAATTGTAACAACTCATCCACTATAAATAGGGGTTGAAATCATTGTACAAGGGGGGAGGAGGAACCCACATAAATGGTCACTCTGTAAAAAATATAGAGGATCATACAACTAACAAATACCAACACTAAATAAAACAGACTGAGGAATAAAAATAATTATAGGAGTCGGAATCGATTGATTTTAACTGAACTACATTAAAAAACTCATGATGTCTTCCTGTTCTTCCTCTATCCCTCTCTCTCTCACTCTTTTTCCATTCACAGATTGCAGTTTATGGTTTCTGAATGTTTTTGGGTGACTAAATTCGCACGTCAACATTTTGGCGCTAGAAGGAGGGCCTAAACTGCATTCTGGTTGATTTTTCATTCGATTGCAATGGTTAGAGGAAGAACCACCATGAGTTCAAATGCTCTAGTTGGCCAACTAGAAGGTCACTTATAACAGTAAAGGGAACCAATTCTTCTTGCAACATGCACTTTTGCTGTCCCTATTACAGGTTTAGCCGCTAGCTTGCTCCCAACGGCCCATTACCAGCCTACTATTATTGTTTCTAGGACTGATAGAGTGCATACGTGGCACCAACATTAGGAAGCACTTGAAAACATAGTGAGAGAGCTGGATGAGGCAGTTAAAGTACTGACAAAGGCATAAACGTTGGGCTCACAAAAGCAGGTTAAGGTTGTTGCACTAGGAGGAGTACTCTAGTAGCCATGTGAAAAGGGCTCAAGAGGAGCGGCCAATCAGAGTACTTCAACACATTGATTCAGCTCGCTCTTCTAACTCATGGATAAAATCGGAGGTTCGCTGAGCTCGCAAGGGTTATAATAGTCAACAACATGGGAGCTTGCATCAAGTTGGAGGCTCGAACAAGACTAATTAGGGGCATTTGTCAGATCAATATTCCCCAGGTCACAGACAGAAAAGGTATAAAACCTCAAATCACCACTCCTATGACTAAGGAGGTAAAAGGAGCCCACGATCTTCCAACCACCGATTTGGAGCATAGAACCAAATGATAGAACGGCTACTTCAAAGGGTTTAGCAATTAGAAGAACACCCTCTAGCTCAGGACTATTAAGGTCGTTGAGGAAAAGAAGCCATTCATAAGAGAGATCGGGACAAAGCCTCTCCCTGATAAGTTCAAAGTTCCCACTATCCCACAATACAATAGGGATAGTGACCTATATGATCACCTAGACGCATTCAATGTATAGATGGATCTTTAGACGACCAATCCTCTAGTTCAATGTCACATCTTCCCAGCCATTCTAGGAGACCTACCTCAAACATAGCTCAGGAGTCTCTCAGCTCGCAGCATTAATAGTTGGAAAGAATGCTCGAGGAGATTTATCAATTAGTACAAAGTACTGAGAAGGCAGCTCACACTATCCTACCACCTTACAATGGTCTTTCAGTGGAAGAATGAATCACTAAAAGACTATATCACCAGGTTCAGATGCAAAGTCAATAACCTAGAGAATCCCTCAAATGAAAGTATCTTGACAATGATCTCAACAGGACTTCGCAAAGATAATAAGCTGTACAAGAGCATATACAAATCTCTAGTGAAGGACTTAGGTGAGTTTCATGAACAAGCTGCCAAAGAAATTAGGTAGGAAGAAAACTTTTGGTTCTAAGAAGTCCAATCAGAAGGACGAGGCAAGTAACTCCAACCAGAACAAAAAGAAGAGCAATAGCAGGAACAATAAAGAGAGTCAGAGGATGGCTTCTATAATTAGGCCACAAAAAAGGCTAGAAATGAGCGACCATCCACGAGCTCAGAATGTTGAACACCAACTCGCCCTTCCAATCCTATAGTATTATTCAGAAATTAATATAAGCACCCAAGTTTTTCCTTAAATTCTTATATATGTGTTTACTAATTTTTTGATAAATTTTTAGCAAAATATTATGTAGGAACGTCAAAGTTTGGACTCAAAACTTGGTGATCTCGTACTACTCCTCATTCTTCCTAGAGCTCACAAACCCAGTGACGGGATACTAGGTCCGAGTTGAGAAAGCCCATATGCCTTCAAGAAAGACTTAGGAATGGAGCTTAACACTTAACAAATTTGAATGAAGTTGAAGTCCCACAAGCTTGGAATAATGAACATCTAATCGTCTTTCTAATCTAGAAAGGGCATTCAACCTGATAAATATATATTGTCTTGCTCGACAAATATACATTGTTAAGGCTAACCCGACAAATATACATTGTCATGGCTAACCCAACAAATATATATTATCTTGCTTGGCAAATATACATTGTCATGGTCAACCTGACAAATATATATTATCATGTTTAATAAATATACATTGTCATGGTCTACTAGTTGAAGTGCATCTGTATGACCTATTGGGCATTCAACCGAACAAATATACATTGTCATGGTTGGCAAGATTCATTCATGTGACCTACAGGGTACTTAACTTGACAATTATAAAGTCATGATTTGCTTAACCTATGTGTTGTTGTTTATGACTTATAGGGTATTCAACTTAAAATTCATTAAAAAAACTCATTCACCAAGGTGAATGAACAAGTGAATATTCAAAAATAAAGATCAAAATAGGCCCATAGCTATCATGGCCTATGAAGAAGTTTGGCTTTTAGGAGTTGAATCTCGGTGGGCTAGAGGATCAACCCATGAAGCGAGCACATCGTCCATCATTTTGTCACCAGCCAGATTGGTCCCAAGTTTCTTCTTATCTTCCTCCCCAAGATAACAGCTCGTCCCTCAGCTTTATCGCATTAAGTGCTCTCTGAGAAACCAAACGGTTAAGTCACCTTGCAAAAAAGTAAAAGAACCAAGGTGAAAAAATTAAACTCACTAGCATCACCGTGAGAAAATAATCCAAGATCTATACAAAACTTCCCAGGATCCTCAAAGAGGAATTATCCATGGTGGAATGATCAAGGAACTTCCTCTTATGTAGTTAGTCATACATGCCTCTTATCACTACACCTAAGACCCATACCATTGAAAACATGGAAGGCTTGACCAATGAGCCCATCAGGTGTTAAACCTTGGGAAATAGAAAAGAAGAAAAATAGTGACTGCTTAAGAAACAAGCAAGAAATAGAAGTGTTGGAATTTCACCTTTTATAGTCTGCCTAGCTTTAGCGATAAATTTGAAAACTGATTAGTTACCCTCAACCTAATGGTCTGGCAAAAAGTAAGGCTTAGTCATCACCACAATGATGGCCATGAAAAAATGCACACATTAAATATGGTAATAATGGCATGGCTTAGCGCAGATAAAATGATGGGACAGAAGTCTACACGATGGCCTTACAGATTGCAATTACAAGCTTTTGCCAGTAAACTACAGCTCCCAATCTGTAAATCACACTAAGAGTTAGGGGGCTAATGTTGTGGATATTTTTGAACCATACAAATGGGCTGCCAAAAGCCTAACAAACAAGTCCAACTAGTAAAGATTCAGCTCAACTATGACTGAGGTCACAGGAACAATTCCCCAAGTAGCCAAATTTGAACTCCAGATCAATGGTCAATGGGGGTTAAAGTGACCTTATATGTAGCTTCAGGACATCAAAACCAAGCTCTAACTTGCAGGTTGAAATACACCTTTCCAACTACCATCAGCTCATTGTGGTTAATCCCAAGAAAGAACCAACTTGTGAGAGTGAACTTGTAGAAATCAACTTGTAAATTAATTAATCACCTATTTACATTCAAATTATAACACCCCAACCACTATAAATAAGGGTTAAAATCATTGTACAAGGGGAGAGGAGGAACCCATATAAATGGTCACTCTAAAAAAAATATGGAGGATCATAAAACCAACAAATACCAACACTCAGTAAAATAGACTGAGGAATAAAATTAATTGCAGATGTAGGGATTGATTGATTTTAGCTGAACCACGTTAAAAAACTCCTAGTATCTCCCTATTCTTCCCTTCTCCCTTTCTCTCTCTCTCTCTCTCTCTCTCTCTCTCTCTCTCTCTCTCTCTCTCTCCCTCCCTCTCTCTCTCCCTCTTTTTCCCTTCACAGATTTAAGTTTCGGATTTCTCCCAAATCCATTAAA
>JANHAO010025377.1:0-11380 GCA_026873985.1 Saraca asoca
TAACTTTAGTGGAATTAAAAATTGATATTATTAGTATTAACTTTATATAGAATTATTGAACTAATATTAAATTATTATTATTATTATTATTATTATTATTTTAAATAGATATACTCAACTAATAGAATCCAAAGATAAATCAAATATACAATTAAAAACACTCTAATCGATACATTGAATAAGATCACCTGATTAATTTGGTAACATTTATGACATATATTAAGATTACACACTTTTCTATCTTTTATTATTCATTTGTAGTATCTTTCGATTTGGATTTGAATTGTTAGTAATTGTATAATTTTTGTATTTGCCACTAAATTTTACTTAGGATTATGACTTAATAAATTCTAATTAGTATTTTGAATATACCCACGTGCCTAATTGGTAAGATTTAATAAATTATAATTACACTTTAATTTTTTGTTTTCCTTTTCGATTTATTTTTTGTGTTATTATACGAATTAATGTCAGTATTAATTGAACAAGATAAAAAAAATACACATTCTTCTTCTTACTCCAAATCTAGCAAAAAAAATCTATTATGATTATGTGCGCATACATATATGCATTTATTACTATTTTGTATTGTAAATTATTAAAATTATCTCATATGAAAGAACAAGTAATTAAGAAAATTATTTTAAAATTTAAATTAAAGAATAAATTAGTAAAAATTAAACTGTCTTGAGCAAGTTGTGTGTATATAAGGAGATAATAGAATGACTGAGAATAATAATTATTATTAATTTTTTTATTTTATATTATTTAGTATTTAATTTTAATTAAGACTATTATTTAAAGAATATTAAATAATAAAAATATCAATTTATTAAGTTTAATATTAAAAATTATTTAATATTACATTAATATATAAATTTTAATATATTAAAATTACAATTTTAATATACATACACATATTAATTAATTAATTATATATTATTTATTATACATTACCAGGCTAATGGGTTAATCTACCAAGCTAACCCAATAGCCTAATAGAATCAGGTTAACAGGCTAACCCAATAGTCCGATAAGTTAACACTTATCAATCTCAGGCGCTTGTTAGGTTGGATTATTTCAGACCAATTTCTTATCAGGTTGGGCATTGTTATCGTTTTCTGCACCAATCTTAATCCCAGACCAAGTAAAATTATATCAGTCCTGAATTGATCTGTTAAACCTAACCTGTTTTGACATATCTAAACGGAGCCTTCATGAAAAAAATGGCATATCGGAAGCCCAACCCAGTGGGCCTCGTCACATCTGTTTAGTGCCTCGGAGTTGCTGTTTTCGCGCCCAACATATATATTTTCTTATCTTGGACTTTTAATGCTTCGGCCTATTATTTCAAGAACTAAAATAGATTCTGGACGTTTTCTGCATAATTTCTTCTGTCTTGTTCTAACACGATGAATTCGAATCTCTACATATTCATTTTTCTAATTAATTATAGTATAGGAACCTATCCCTTATCATAAAATATGATTTCTAGTGGATTTAGTAACTTATTAACAATTTGATATCTGCATCAGGATCCTGGAAATTTTAAACAATATGTTATTATAGCATTTTTTATTAATTGTTTCAATTATAAAGTTGATTAATGGAAGTCAAATAAAGCAATGCAGACAATAAAGTAAGCAACACTAATTATGGTGCTCAACTGTTGGATGCGTGGAATGGATTTGTCCAAAATAATGTGAATATTTGTAGTAAAGAGAGAAGAATGATTTTCATACGAAGTGGACACCAGCTAGCTAGCTTAATATATATAAAATCATTGACGCAACTATATAATAGCAACTATTGTTTTTACTGATATCATATATGTGAATTTTGAAATCCCAGCTGATGTTGTTACATGGATTAGTTGAGTATTTGATAGCAATTAAGGTTGGAGAATTGGACCATCTTTAATTTGTTTTGTTAATATCAGCATGCACTTGTCTTTCTGTATATATATGATTTTTCATTCCTTTCACTTCACACTATTTGGCTCCTGCCAAATTAATCAGATATTTTGTACATCACCACATTGAATTAGGTATTATCAAAATCATGGCAGCCATAGAAATTAATTATTTAATTAGTCACGGGATCTTCAAGGAGAGTGGCCCCCTGCCATGATCACTAATGACTCAACAGCTGGGCTCCTGGGTGCAAAGAAAATCCAAACATGATCAAATCAACTAGTAAATACTCTTTCCCTTTTTCTTAAGTCAAGGACTAATTTAGCCACCCAATCTGTTAGAGAGAGAGAGAGAGAGAGAGAGAGAGATTATTCAGTTTTATAATTCAAAGTAAGCGTGATCATTTAGAAACTTTGAAACGGTGTATTAACTATATATTTATGTCATTATCAACAAAATGTTAAAAAGTATGAAAAGAAGAAAAATATACATGTGGAAAAGAGAAACTCTGGGCACTCCTCACTCGCTTTTTTTTACCAAATTTCTATAACTTTTAATTTGTTTTCCATATGTTCTCCCAATCAGCTCAAACTCTCAACATTACTCACTTTCTGATCTTCATCCAAAAAAGTCCATTTAATTTCCTATTCCTAACATTCAATCTTGCCTTTCTTATTCTTAAATGATAAAATCTCTTCCTCCATGATCACAAACAACCCACTTCTCATCCTCCTTCTTCTATCTGTACATCTCTTTCCCTTAATTACAGCCCAAGTTAACAGCCGCCATTGCCACCAAACATGCATCTCAAACAACTCAGCCAAAAGCTTCCCTTACCCTTTCGGATTCTCCTCTGGCTGTGGAATCCGCCTTAACTGCACCGCAGACAACGGGATATTCATCGGGAATTTTCCGGTGGAATCCGTAAGCTCAGAGAGCATAACAGTCAGCGTCAAAGCCCAATGTAATCGTCCATTAGAGAGCTTCCACCAGCTCTTCAGCCACAAATACGCTCCCACATCACGAAACGCACTTCTTCTACAGAATTGCAGCCAACCAGGGGTGCCCTGCTTGATACCGACGACCAGGGTACAAACTAACTTTGAATCGCCGGACTGCAAATCCGGCAGCGGCAATTTGAGTTGCTACTTCGAGAACGCTTCGAGTACATATTTTATGAGTTACGAAAATCTGACGAAAAGCCAGTGCCAGTACTTTATGTCATCAATATCGGCTGAGCAATTTTTGGACAATCCCAGTACGGCGGTGTCCTTGGAGGTTGAGACAATTGACCTTGCATGGTGGCTTGAAGGAGAGTGTCGGTGTTCTCAAAATGCAAATTGTACGAAATTTGTGTCGCCGGTTGATCGAAAGCCTGTATATCGGTGCCAGTGTAAGGAAGGGTTCGCCGGCGATGGGTATGTGGCCGGAAATGGTTGCCGGAAAGGTCAGTTCTGGTTAGTGATATTTAATTGGTATTTTTTAAATAATAATTGTTTAATTAAAGTGGTTTAATTGTGGATTGACTTTTGGGCTAATGATAGCATGTTCGTTTTAGTCATGATTATTGACTAATTGAATATCGAACATTGTTTTGTGTTTTGCTAACACCGTTATATGTTTGATTAAAAAATAAACGGCATTACCTAAGAAAAAAAGGAGCTTCAGAGCTTCTACTCCACATTTTATTAATTCGAAATCCGAAGAATGTTTAGTTGTTATGTTGCTTTTCTTATTGTTGTTTTAGATAATTTACTTTTTCATTATCTGCATATAACACGTTACAAAATCACGTTAAATGCAACCATGTTTTTAGGTTATTAGAAGAAAAAAAAAAGTATGCGGTGATATAATGTTTAAAAATGAAAACTCTCTCTACTCATAGCTTTTTTGAAGAAAAAATAATTAATAGAATTCTAAATATCATAAATTTAATCATAAACTATCGGTTATTACAAACTGTGAAGAGGCTATTATATTTAGAATCTGATCATTTTTGCTTGTTATAACTTGTGGATTAATATAAACATTTTTTTTTTGGGAAAAATGATTAAATATCCTTAGAGGTGAAGGCGTAACGGAGGACCGGGATGCTTAAAAGGAGGGGAATGTAATGTCTTAGTAGGTAGGGAACTATTTAGTATTAAATGATCGTTCCGTGATAACGTCTCTTATATGGTATGATAAATATATGGTGTGAATTTGATTTAGGATGGATTTATGTATATAGAAATAAGCACAAGAAGTAGTGAATATTATTAGTAATGTGTCCATCTCACTTCGTATTATTAATAAATGAAATTAGATTTATACTCCAGCACAGGCACAAGAGATAAGAGGAAAAAGGGCTCATGAAAACCACTAAAGTTTATTGGTGGGAGTGTCCATCGTTAGAGGAAATTAAAGTCAGCAGGGCTAATCAATTAGGGCAATTGGTCAATGAATTTGGTCCAACAAGGAAGCTTTTTTCTTTGTCATCAACTTGCTCTTTTTGTCTGGTACAAGCCATGGGGATAGGGCCTAGGCGTGGCGTAGAACAAGCAAGGCCGTAACTTCCTCGCAAGAAAGCCTTGTTTCAACTAAAGCATATTTATGTGGTCCACTTGTCACCATTTTTCATTTTTTAATTAGGAATTGCGATAATCTCGCCCTCTCAAGTCTGACACATGAAAGGTCTTGGGCATCATAGTAGCACCAACAGCCAAGTCGTACATTCAAAGTGCTTCACAAACTGATTGCAAAAGATGACGTTTCATTAGAATTTGATTGCCACAGGGAGTTATGGAAGAAATCATGTTAGGTTGGTCTTTGTCATGTGTAGTAAAAAACAAGAGATTAACCAACTAATCAGACATGGAATTACTCTGATTAGTCCAACCAAAACCTACTCCCAAACGAATTAAACGAACTTCCAATGTAAAGTCATGAAGATCATAATGGGTTTAGCTTGATGTTATATTCAATATGTAGAGCTACAAAATTTCATTTCTGGTTTAGTAATTTACTTGTATGAATTTTGATGTGTAAACAGTCTCTTCAGCGTGCAATCCAGCAAGGTACATGTCTGGTCAGTGTGGAGGAACAGCCAGAATTTTTGTTTTAATAGGAGGTAACTCTCCCTATTGGATGTACTAAAAAGGAATAATCAACTCATTTTGAGATTCACATTAACTGATTTGTGATGCAGGAATTGTCTTGGGAGCTTCAATAATGATCAGTCTGGGTCTAATATGTTGTTGCTTTCGCCGGCGTACCAAACTGAGAGTGACAAAGAGCACAAAAAGGCGCTTAACCGAAGCCACAGGCAATCACAGCGTTCCTATCTATCCCTACAAAGATATTGAGAAAGCCACCAATAGCTTCTCGGAGAAACAAAGGCTGGGAACTGGAGCATATGGCACAGTTTATGCAGGAAAGCTTCACAACGATGAATGGGTTGCCATCAAGAGAATCAAACATAGAGACACTGACAGTATTGAGCAAGTCATGAATGAGATTAAACTCCTTTCCTCTGTGAGCCACCCCAATCTGGTCCGCTTACTAGGTTGCTCCATAGAATACGGAGAACAAATCCTTGTCTATGAATTCATGCCAAATGGAACTTTATGTCAACATTTGCAAAGAGAGAGAGGCAGTGGACTTTCATGGCCAGTTCGACTAACAATCGCTGCTGAAACTGCACAAGCCATAGCACATCTCCACTCTGCCATTAATCCCCCCATATACCACAGAGACATCAAATCTAGCAATATACTTCTAGACCACAATTTCAGGTCCAAAGTAGCAGATTTTGGTCTTTCTAGACTTGGGATGACCGAAATATCCCACATTTCAACTGCTCCTCAAGGAACACCTGGGTATGTTGATCCACAGTATCATCAAGATTTCCAGCTTTCTGATAAAAGTGATGTATATAGCTTCGGCGTTGTTCTTGTTGAGATCATTACGGCATTGAAAGTTGTGGATTTTTCTCGTTCCCAGAATGAGGTGAATTTGGCTTCTCTTGCAACAGACAGGATAGCGAAAGGGCTTTTGGATGAGATTATAGACCCATTTCTTGAAGCAAATATGGATTCCTGGACACTTTCCTCTATACATAAGGTCGCTGAGCTGGCATTTAGATGCCTTGCATTCCACAGAGACATGAGACCTTCCATGATAGAAGTGGCAGCAGAGTTGGAGCAGGTAAGAATGAGTAGGTGGACTAGTTGTTTTGAAGACAACAATTTATATACAGCTTCAAGAGAGTTGTCTTCTGGCTCTTGTTCTTCTAATGAAAGTGAGAAACCACTGAGTGTGACAGTGGACAAGGTTGAGATAGGGAATAAAGGCCTTCTAAGGCTGCAGACCCAGCCTGTCATGTTAAATTCAATGGAAAGGCCCAAGAGTAGTTCACCGGTTTCAGTGCAAGATCCAGACATATGGTTGAGCGAACATAGCTCTCCTTCATCAAACAGTCTGCTCAGTAAAACACTCGAGTGACTCAAACCTCGTGTCTGAGTTTCTCATAGTTGAACTTGAATTATTAAGATGGTCATCCTTTAGTTTAATTTGATGAATTTAGAAACTGTCACGTTTTGTATGGAAGCTTTCTCATTCCCTCATTGTTCATAATACACAAACAGTACCGTTGCTTGAAGCACAAACTCTGAGATTATTGGTGCAAGAGTTGACTTTACATCTTATAAAATACTCATACTATGCATCTTCTATCATGTCTTAAACTTTCCATGTTAAATTACAATCTTCTAAAAACTCGATGTACCCTTTTTTGGATACTTCAATGATCGTATCCAGCGTTACCTATCCAATTTGAACAATCAATCTTCGAATACTATCCAGATAAGCAGCATGAGATTTATGTACGTTCCTCCTTTGTGATGTTTTGCATTCAATGAATTCTCAAAATGACAAAGATTCTTCTCTTCTCTATCAAGTAATAGTTTTTAGTAACTCTGTTTAAACTACGTTATTTTGTCCATTTGTATAAAAAACAATGCAACATTCTCTATGAAAGCTGTAGTTGATACAAAAAATAATAATAATAATAATAATAAGTCATAGACTTGATGAAAAATGTCATTACACTTATGATGGGTTTGTGCAATAGTATCTTGTGAACTTTTATATAAAATACGCACTCTATTTTTTTTTTTTTTAAAAAAAAGTCAAGTTATACATTTTATTAAAAAATTATTCAAAAATATGGCTTAATACCATGGTTTTTAAAACTGGACCTGTCATTGAACCGGATAGAAAATTGGTTCACTGGTTCAATTACTAATTCATTGGTTCAATCAATTTTAAATTAAAAATATAAATTATATATATTATATTTATAATAACTTGATTTATGACAAAAAAGTAATACAATATAAATTAATTACATAAATAGAAAAGTAATAAAAATACAAGTAATACAACAATAATTTATATTAGAAATCATTAAAAAAATAACATAAATTCAATTGATGTGAAATTATAAAATATTACACTTCAAATATTATAAAATTATTAAAAAAAATAAATATAAAATTTTAAATAAATCAATCTAATTCACTAATTTACACCAATTCGAACTGATTCATACATATTTTCAATTTAAGATTCTTAATCAAATGAATTTATGGGCCAATTTATTAGTCAACCAGTCGGTCCGATCCATCTTTAAAATTACCTTTGAGACAGAGATTGGGTATCCCATCCCATGTGTGCTGGAGAAAAGAAGTTTGTTTGGTAAATCTGAAAATGACAAATTGGGAGACTTTTCCCACAAGAAAAGGAAGATAGTTGTTGACAAGAAAGCCTAGTGAAGATGATTGGAGTCAAAGTTCAACCAAAGCGTAGCCCAACATTGGATCCAATTGAGGTCAGGGCCCATCCTGTAGACAAATGGCTTACCATCTTTATTCGTTTTCATTCAATTGAAATATGCAGTGACACTGACGGAATATGTAGACTTCAATGGAAAATTATAGTTTAGAACAAGAAGGATTATATTCAATTCTCTATTTTCTGAAATGAATTACCCAATGGGCAGGACTTGCACACCATCACATGGTGTTTTAGGACATACGCATCCTCATTTATTGATGGAATGGAATTTTGACATGTGTCAGTGCTAACCGGTTACACATACGATCTTTTAAGTTCCAACTCTGCATTAATAGAATTAGTCAACATGTGTTAATAGCCTTACCTAGCCAAGTATAAGATTTAATACATGAGATAAACTATACTATTAGCATTTATATTATATTTGAAATTTTCAAATGAATTATATAATTTATCTAAAAAAAATTTTATATGTCAAAAATTTTATATGAGACTATTCATTTTATAGGAGAAAAAAAAACGACCAAATAATATTAAAATAAATCTTAAATTATTAAATTATATCTTCACATTTCTCTCTTATTAAAATAAATCCTAAATCATTAAAATTAAATGAATTCTTTTATGTCATTTGTCTCTTTCTCTCTCTCTCACTTATATATTTTGTCTAAGATTTTATGTATGATATTTGTTGAATATCATATGTTAGAATTGATTTATTATAAATTTTTTACTACTGTGCTATACATACACATATGTGTGTATATATGTTGGTCAAATGTTATATTATTTTGTTATCATAGTATAAATTTTTAATTTATATTATTATATTTTTTAAAAAATATTAATTATTGAAGGACATTTTTGTTTCGTTTCAAATTCATTTAAGACAACTTTATTTATTCTTGATATCTAAAAATATTCTTGTCAAATAAATTATTTTTTAAACCTAGACATTCTTATATAACATAATAACAAATAAAAAATAAAAGAACTTTATATAAATATTCATTTTATACAGTAACAAACCAAACAGAATATAATATATTAGTTTATCCTACATATATATTATTATATTGCATTATACAATAATCTTTAAATTAGACTATATGATAAGGTATGCTAAATAAGACTTTAGTTTCAACCTTTTTGTGTTTACTTACAATTGGAGTGCTACAGTTTTAAAAAATTTTGTAGATAAGTCCCATTGCAAATAAAATAATCTGCCTTCGAGAATATTTCATGCTATTTGGCTTGGTATTGTGCTCTGAGAATTGATTGGAGGAATTTACCTGTTGATTGATTGCATTACTAATCTAGTCAATTATTTAAAAAGCTTCAAACCAGTTGCCCACCGTGAGAACCGTTCAATTCTTTTTGTTTTAATCCGATGGTCTGCAACACAACATGTGTCCAGGGTTGGGGTGCCCTGCAAGACAACAATGTAAATGTCCCCTGAACCCCTCACACGTCTTGGCCACATGAATCTTTCAGCCTACTAAAATGTGAGATAGCTTCCATGCTTTATATATTCCCTTATATTTACCGACAGTTAGCAAAATATTCAATTATGTGCTCTTTCAATATAAGCTTGAATGTTAAATATGCGTCCCATCATCTTATATAAATTCAGACATTCTTTTGTCATTAAATTATCTAATATCATATCAATATAAATATTATTTTTATATAAATAAAGATATATATTTTATATGAGGTTTTTGCTCACTCTCATTCTATATTCCTCTTATCATATTTTCTCCTATAAATAGATTATTTACTTGACTATTGAAGAATTATTCGGAACTCCAACTCTAATTACCGTTTCTTATTTTACCAATCTTAAAAAGATCATGATGCCTTAACTGCCCCTTCTACCAGACCCCTCTTCCTATCTTGCATCATTTGCCACTTTTGGCACCCTGCCAATGTGTTGCATTTACAATTTAGGGCCTTGTATCAGATTATGAACGTTAATATCTCATGTGAATGAGATTGTTGGAATTATCTAAGTTTGACCCTTATCTTTTGGGATATAAATAAATAATCCCATTTCTCCATTTAAAATATGTGATTACTGAAGGATTCAATTGTTCAAGTTACATTATGTTATATACTAAAAACGGGCCTCATGAGGATGAGCCCCCCCCCCCCGAGGAGACAAAGATCAGTTCTTGCAAGACAGCAAGGAGTTGTTGGGAAGCTTTGCCCCTCGATAACAGGAAGAAGCAACAGACGACCGCCAAACCCTGTTTCACTCGTCGCTATGGGAACGACGAAGGCAAGGAGCATGTCGTAGAGAACCGTACCCCAACAACAACACGATTCAGCGGTAAGGGCTCAAGGATCGACCCAACATAATGATCGGTCGTTCTTCTCGCACTCACTTCCCCCACCACGACGACTCTCACAGCTTCCCAAAGCAAGGAACTCTCGCTTGAAGACAAACAAGATATTTTGTCTGATACAGTAACAACTATAAGCCTGCAAAAACGGCCCGAGAAGCCTACTTCCACAGTCTATGATCAGAATGTGGTCATTTCACTGTCTTTTCTCATTTATCTGATGTAACACAACTATAGCTTATAATAAATGATCGAAGCTTATCCTTCCTCTATAAATAGGAGGACATTGTAGGAGGAAGGGAGAGGTAACAATAATGGAATCCTTATCGTGGACGTAGGGTCTAGCAAGTTCTAGATTTGGCCGAACCACATAAAAGATGAGTGTCTCCCCTTACAATCTTTCTATCGTCTACTCGACTTACATCATTTTTTCTCATCTGAGAACTCAGAACAGGCTTGGGATCCCGAAGAATCCCCCGTTGGCCGAATTTGGGGCACAACCAAATTCTGACGTCAACATCTTTGGCGTCGTCTGTGGGGATCTCACCTGTTTTGGTCGATTTCTCATTGTCATGGCCAAAGGAAGGGTTACTAGAGCTTCGAGCACACGACGCCAGACCCCAGACGACCATGTTTCAACGACAAGTTCATCTACCGCCCCTGCGACAAGGGAAGCTACTGACCTCCCTCAGGCCGGTCCAGTGCAACCGACTCTCGCTGCTGACGGCGTTGAAGAGCCGCAGGCTTGGCTCCAGCGTCAAGAGAGGCTTAAGCATATGATGGGGGAGTTGACTAAAATAGTCTCGGTGTTGGTACGGGCGCAAACCCAGAATGTGCGTGCACAGGTTGATCCTGTCGAGCTTGAGGTAGAGCGTTCCAGCGAATTAGACCAGGAGCAGGAGCCATATCACTGTTCATGCGGTCAGAACGACGGAGCAAATCGCTAAGTCCCTGGTCATGGACTAGGGGGCTTAGACGCTATGGTGGAAGGTCTCCTCCGAAGAGTTAGACATTTGGAGGAATGTTCTCGAGCTCAAAATAACGGGGAGTGTCTTAGAGAGCAAACCCCTTTCTCTGAGGAAATTATGAAGGAAATTCTGCCATACAAGTTAAAAATCCCCGCCATCCCATTGTATGACGGGGACAGCGACCCGTGTAGCCATCTGGATTTGTTTAATATCCAGATGGTCCTCCAAGCTAGTAGTTGTTAGTTTGATAGGTGCCCTAGAGTCAATGTGATTGAGCTCTATTGTATCTATAACTGTACATTCTGTATTGATTTGATAA
>JANHAO010025378.1:0-11362 GCA_026873985.1 Saraca asoca
TATTATCAGCTGAAGTATGGTGATTCAGAGAGGTTTCTACAAGATTTCAATTGCACTCTTACAAGGCTTACTATCTATGCTAGCGAAGTGTCTACACATATCCTCCTACCCCCCATGTAGCAGTTTCCCATGACTATTTATAGCCATAAGAAAGGTTACAAATGTAATTTTATAGACAATAGTATGATTATATTCACAGCTACGGTCATTTAATGCTTGACGTCAAATAATAAATGCTAGGTGAATCATTGTCGGATATTCGAGAGGTTGATGTGTCGGTCCTGAATGATGATGTGTCAGTTAAGGGACAAATATCTTCCGATGACAAACTGAATTTTTTGTACATATCCTCGGCTCGTTGCCTCAATGAGCCGAGGTCATGTTGCTGGTCCTTGCCGAACTTATAAGTTTCTTGGAGAGCATTCGGTGCTTGCACTTCATCGAATCAAGGTCTTGGTCTTGGTCTCGCTCATATTTGATGATTCGCGACTCTTGCTGGATGACCTTGGTTTGTACTCTTTGTGTTTTGGGGCCTTTGTATTTGATTCGGCCTATGGCAAGTTGTCTTGGCTCAGGAAACACCCATAACATCTTAGATACCCAACTTTACATAATCACATGAGCATAAAATGTCAGCTTTTTCTTCATCTTCATAATGTATGGATTTTCAAGGAATTTATTAAAATTTCATTTTTACAATTTCAATCTTAAGTTTTTCAAATAATTATTTTTAAGATTTCACAAGATTCATGAAAGGCATTATTTACATAATGTGTTATTAAATATTTTTTATGTAATGAATTCTCTTAGAATAAATTATTTTAATTATGCCATTATTATTTTGGTTATTTTATTATATTAAATTTGTTCTTTTTATGTTTTAAACATACATCAACAAGAGTAGACATAGGTAGTAGAAAAGATTTCAATAGGAAAATCCATAACAATATTTGAAAGACTCAAAGATGTTTGTGTGTGAGAATTAACATGTAGTTGACTGAGATTTGGAAGACCTACATCATTAGGAGATGTAAAAATCATGGAACTATTTTATCACATGGTTGTGTAAGCTTGTGATTGATGGTGTTGTGTATGAGAGTGTAAAATTTAAGATTAAGGAACTTTAATAATGTCCCAAGGGACATATGATTTATTTAGTAGACATCATTCTTCATTTCACCCACCAATTCCCAATATAATAAACTATGATGGATTTATGTTGACAAGGTGATTAACCCAATTATGGATAGAAAATTTAGGCAAGGATAATAGGATAAAGAGGATTTGGAGATGCATGTGATTTATGGATAACATCTATGTATTCATATACCAATTTATTCCATGAACTATATTTATACATGGCCAAAATGTTTTTGAACCAAAAGTTAGGTTAGTTATTTTTTACTTATTGAGTACTTGGGTTGTATTCATCTTATTCATTAACATTTTTTAGGTTAACGAATTTTATGGAAGTTAGTTCAATTATGAAATACTTCATACCTTGCATGTGATTAATATCAAATATGTGGTCTCGATTATTTTTAGCGATTAGTGTCCATTCAACCAAACAAAAAATATCGATCTATGGATTATGATTTTTCAAAAAAAATATTATTTACTTCAAAGAAATTAGAAATTATTTATTTTAAAATGATCTTTATAAAGATTATGCATATCATGAATTTTAGATAAAGGGGTTCTAAATCATATTTTCTGCATTATTGTCATGACTTTAAATTAAAAAGGATTTCAGAAAGGAAATGCTCATAGGTTCTTGGGTGTTGCTTGGTGAGTTGTGTAAATCACACCTACGAAATTTATGGCATGACAACCCTATACCATTCAACTTATTAGTTCTTCACTTAGCACTAAACTTGTATTTATCTTTAAACCAGTTTTTAATTTTATTTGTTTTGGCAAGAACTTTCTCAACCCATAGTTCATATTTCCCTTTTTTTTGTTTGCAAGTTTTATACATTTTCTATTTTTCTTCTACAATATCTTTTAATTTCCTACAATTTTATAGGATTTATGGTGTTTTATTATTCCAGACCTATCCTTTGCTTTTTTCCCTTTTGTTTGACATATAATTTTAGTATCTAGACATTTGCCCCTAAATTTTAATATTTACACTTTGGCCACTTCAACTTTTAGAAATTATACTTTAATACTATATTTTCTTATATTTATAAAATGACCCCAAAAATTTGAAAATTGTATTGTTACCCCAAAACTTTTTGATATTTCCATTTCAATTCAACAACTGTTAGGCATTTACATAGTGACCCCAAACTAGTAAATATTTACAGAAATGTCATTATAATTTCCTAAAATGGGGATTATGCCTTTTAATTTCTATGTTCCAATTCTATAAACACTTCTCTTAATTATTTTATTAATTACACAAAATTTTTCCTTGTAAGGTTTTCCACTTAGAAAATTTCTAAACTTATTTATACTTTATTTCCCATGTTTCAACTATTTTCTAAATTAAAGGTTTTACTTGCTTTCTCCTAGAATTTTAATGGTGATTTTTGCAATTAAACTCTTATACTATTTTTCCTTGATTCATATATCTTATTTAATGTATGATTATGAATTATCATTCAAACTTCAAAATACAAGAAAAGACCAAATCTAGCTCTAATACAATTATCGGTTTAAATAACTTATTTCAATCTTTATTAGATTCATCCATGGCCATTCCTTACTAGATAAAGCCTCATTCAAATGATTTTACAAATAAATACAACTTTAGTGTCTCTTATCCCTTGCATGGCCAAATCATGCATCTTGTTTTCCTTTAAATTTCATACCTAATTCCTTATCTATTTCACTTTCTCTTTTCAATCAATTTTGCAAGATTTTAAACTTTCATCCATTTTTGGTTTTTTGCCCCTTGAGTGGTCGAAACCTCCCCTTTCTTAAATTCTTTATCATTTTCATCATCATTTTACATCAACATTATAACCCCTAAAAGATGCATATTTGTTTCGACTCTTAATTTACAAGTTTCATGAATTTTGAATTCTTCCCTTCATATTTTCTCATAGTGGCCAAACTTCTTTGTAGCATACTCATATGTTTCACAAATCCATTATCAATATGACCCCCTTTTTTTTTTCCATATTTTCAATTTAAAATGGTTGAAACTTCACATATCCACACGTACATGAATTCCTCATTGCAACATTAATCTTACTATAAAATTTCAAATGAATTTCACAACATTCAACAAGGTAATTCTTAGAACAAACCAGATGTCCTAGGGCCTTATTATCACACCAAGCACAACAAAATCACAATTTCCAATATATATATTATCATACTTGTTCATAATATATGTATATATATACAAACAACAAACGCATTATAACACCCCCTAAGGTTAACCCAACTAGACAAAAAACATGAGCCTAGAAGAATGACCATTTGATTATGGGCTTAGTCTGGTCAGTTGATTAGGTCTTAAAGGGTGGTCAACTAGTCAGTGTCAGGTTAGACAAAACCTAGCATATGAAATTTGAGGTTCAAAATTCCTAATGTAGTCAGGCCATTGACAAGGATTGAAACCATGCCAATAAGAAGTCCTAACACACTAGCGATAAAAAAACCCAAATTCGAGGTAAAATAGTCAAATCATATATGAATTTGATTTCCATTTATCTCATCTCTATGCTTTATTAAGAAATTAATCAGTTAATTCTTTTAGATTGGGATGATTACAATAATGCATCTAAGCCTAGGACCAAAGGCCAAAACCAATACTAGAGATAGGCTTATGAGTTGTAGGTCCTAGAGATTTCTGTTGATCAAGTAAGTGAGAATTCCACCTTCTAGCTCCCATTTCATATAAATCAATTATTTTGGAAAATTTCCTAAATTATTTTGATGTGTTGGGTAGCAAAAATTTGGCCAAAGAATTAAAAATGAGAATCATGTAATTAATTGATTCTAGACTTGTAATTGTCATGAATTTAGATTAGACCAAGAATAGACTTGGAAAGTGGATGTATATAGATTTAAGTACAAGATTAGATTTACATGGGTATTTAAATGCAATATAAAGGATTAGAATTGTTTTCCTATATGATTACATGTATGTTGGATTGAATATTTGTATGCAATGGGACAAGAAAAGAGCACTTAGTATTGAATTCAAGTTGAGGATATTCTTCGGAATCCCAACTTTGGATAAGTATATGAGCATAGAATATTCAAATTAATTCTATTTTTAGATCACGTGAATTTCAAGGATTTTCATTATAAAAATTAGTTTTATGTTTTCAAAATTAATTTTCTTCATATTATTATTTGAAAATTTCAAAACCTTCTAAAGGATCATGTTTATAGGAAATATCCATTCAAATACTTTCACACAAATTATTTTACAAAGTTTTCTTAGTTTAGTTGAATTTAATTAATTTATTTAAATTATTCTTTTACATATTATTATTTTTGTAATACATTAAATTGATTATTTTATTATAATAAATTTATATTTCTCTCATATTTTTCTTTTAACACACATTTTGACTTCAAGAGATAATAGTCTTCCTTAATGACAATATAATTATATATATTCTCCTTTTGTAAGCCTGTAGTATGCATTAAAAATGATATGATAAAGAAGATATAGTTGTCTAGTAGACAAAGGTAGTAAAGAAATTTAGTAGCAGTTATGAAAGAAAAGAAAAGTTTTAAAGATGCTTGTGTTTGAGAACTGACATGCAAGGGCGAGAACTAGAAAACCTATGTACACTACGAGATATATATTCATGAATTAGGTCACATATGGTGACAAGAGGCCTATGTTGTTGTGTAAAATGGCACAAATGTACACAAATTTCAATATTATCCTAAGGGATATATTAGTGATTAGTAGATATTGCTCTTTTAGTAATCACCAATCTTTGTATAATTTATTTGTAAGTCTTATATGATCAATAATACAACTGAACCTTCATAAGATAAATTTCATAATTAAGTTTATGATTATGATAGGACTGTAGTATCAGTAAGATTTGGATTAGTCAGTTAAGATAAAGAAATTTGTTAAAAGAAATATCATAGTTGAATATATTTTTATGAAATATACTCATACTCACATTTTTTGATATGCTATATATATTATATGAAGTATAGTTACATGCATGGCCTAAAATGTATACAACCCAAAGATGGGTTTGCTTATTCTTCTCATTGAGTACTCTGGTTGTACTCATTCCATTGATTAATATATTTTAGGTTAATGAATTTATAGAAGTTATCTCAATTAAGAGATACTTCAAAGATACATGTGATTGAGATTAGTGATAACAAATATTTTACTCATTTAATTATCCTCTCACTAAGCTTTTTAAGGTCCAAACTTATTGATCTTAGTTGTGTTATTACATATTTATAGTGTGGTGTCAATTGGCATCATCAGAAGAAATTCTGTAGAATTTGGCCTTTTGAGCAGTTTATGTATTCTGGCTATAACTCGAGCTACAATTGTCCAATTAATGTGATTCTTATCTTGTAGGAAAGCTAAGACATAGCCTACAATCTTGATGAAGACTTCCAAGGCTAAATCTCAAAATTGGCTATCTAAATTTGCAGTTCAAATCAAAACCAGAATGCTACCTCAGTCTGTCTCGTGCAGCCCAACCTCTAAGCACTTATCAGGTGATATCTAGAGATATAGAAGTCCAATTGAGGTCAAACTAATCCCAAATGGAAGTTAAGACACAAAGCTACAACTTTCTTGAAGACTTCCAAACTTGAATCCATCATATTGGGCGTGCAAATGGAGCTGCAAATCAGAGATAGAATGCTGATGAGATGGGCCTCTGCAGAATTGGATTTTTAGGCCCCAATTGTCTAGCAACTTGAGCCCAGTGGACTTTCCCTTGCACCAGCTCACACTCAACTAGCTGGAAGTCATTAAGTCAGTGAAAAACTAGAGAATGCAGTTTGTAATAGCACAGTACATGCAAAGGGAGTGGCAGCAAGCAAACCAGACTATACTAGCCATCATGATTGCCTATTCCACCAACCAACAGCTAGCTTCTCTTTTGCCAAGATAAGCACTCTCTAGTGGAGTCTTTTTAGTCAAGTTTTTAGGGGTTAGAGGGATAGTTTTTAGAGGATAGAGAGCAAGCTTTTATTCTTCTCTTCTCTGTAGCTTTCTGCCTTCCGTGAAAGGCTAAACATTTGTAATCAGTCTAAGGGATTGACAGCTTGAAGATTAATGTAGAGATCCTATTTTCACCTTGTAATTCAATTGTTTGTCATTTTTTCTCCTTTCCTCTCTATTTTATTTAGAATTTCTGGATTGAACGGCTTCATTTGGTTTAGAAATTAATATGATTATTGCTTAATAATCACTTATAGAAAAAGGATGGTAGAAATCAAGCAATGTATTAAGCTTTTGATGGATTGTTTGCTGGTTGAGTTCTGCATAAGACTCATTAATCATTTCAAGGCTTCTTATTATGATTTAAGGCTAGAAAAAATGATTAACAATTGGATGAATATTTAGTGATTAAGGACACATTAATCTCAAGCTTAGTTGATTTCCTTGGACTGGTTGGTTTACTTGCTTCTATTTACATTTCTGCATTAGTGTTTGCTGTTAGGATAGTCATTGCTAACCCCCTTCATTTCTATCTCTTAATCTGATTGATATCATCCAAAATGATCTAAGGGCTTGACCCGATGTTGCCTATACTACAAGTAGTTTAGGTAACTCTATTTATAAATTTCTAATCTTGATTGGTTTCAGTAGCCAATCAATTAGGTACATTATGCCCTTGATATACTTTAGTAGTTAGTGTTTATCCATCTAGACAATGGATTCTATTTTATGAATCATGTTTTTTAGAAAATGGATTTATTATTTTAGGAGGTTTAGAAATTATTTATTTAAAATGATTTTTAGTAAAATTCGCATATCGTGAGGTTTAGATAAGAAAAAAAGGCAAGTCATGATTTCTACATTAGTTTCTTGTTTCCAGATTATGAAAGGACTTTCCATAAAGGATTACTCATGGGTTTAAGGGTCATTATAAGGTGTCGTGTCAATCACCTAGATTTCAAGACATAATAAATTGGTATTAGAGCAATGGTTTTTTGTATGGCGTGACACATTAGGATTAGTGGGTATTGGTTATGGTAGTATGCACCTGGGAGCACACATTATTTCGAAGGAATCCATCAACTTGACCACTAAAAGAAGTCAAGCCTATATAACAGAAATTGGTGTGAAAATAGATATTATTTTATTGAATAGAATAGAATCATTTAAATTACTTAGTAATGACACTTTTACCATCAAGTCAGTAATGAGGGAAATCTTAGAATGACAAAAGTACCCTTAGACATAAGTTGGAAATTTATAGTAAGGATAGTGACGACAAAAGAAAAGCCCAAATGATAAAAGATGGAACTATCCCCCAAGAATATAAGTAGAATGATAAAGATGATTTTACTCCTAGCCAAACATGATGTAGTAATGGTATGTAACCCCCCACAAGGGTGGTAAGTCAAAAAAGATAAGATCCTATACAATGCAAGTAGTCATTAGGAATGATGAAATCTAGCTAAAAAGATAAGAATAACCTTGAACTTGAATGACATAATAAAAGTTGGATTTATTCTGAGTTAAATTAGGTGAATAAGGAAAGATATATGTAAAAAATAAAAGGAAGTCAACTATGGGCCAACGGTCAACCTCTGTTAAAAAAAGGGGCTACTGACAGGCCTTTTGTGGGTGTTTAAATAACTAGTCATGGGATAGTTTATAAAAAACATCCATCTTCTTTTTTTCTCATTCACCTTAGACTTCTTTAGTCTCTCCTAGACATTTGTGCCTCTTTAAGAGTGCAAACCCTATTAGGAATCTTACTTAACCTAAACTTTCAAAATTACAGAAGAGGGATCAAAAACATTCTATGACTTAGACCTATTCCTTGATACTAATGTAATAGATTGGTATGATTACGAATAGGGACTAGGATTGCACATCCAACTTATTTCATATGTCTAGGAATTATGATGAACTTAGGAGACAAAGAATGCTTTAACCCTTAGAATGGCAATTGTGGCTGAAGTTCATGAATTGTTCTTCCCCATGGTAGCCTAGGGAATCCAAGTTGCACCTTTTCTTCAATTTTGATGATTGAAAAACAATTTTAGAAAAATAATTTAGTTGATATCATAAACTAATCATATGTTTGAGTGTTTACCAGTTTTACAAGATTCAACATTGATCAAAGCTTGCTCAAAAGATTAACATTAGCATTAAGTTTTTTATTTGATTTCTGATGATCTTTTGCAATTGAAATCTGATTCAAATTACTCAATCATGTTTTCTAAAAGCAATTTAAATTGAGGTAAAATAAATCATTTAAAATAAGTTTAAAATTAAAAGTTTTCAATCAAACTTTTTACATATTCCTTGACAAGTTAAATTTTTATAAAAATTATTTTTCACTATATGAATTGATTCATGAATCAATTCATCATTGGAAAACTTGTGAAATGAACTTCAATTGATTCACCAATCGATTCATGAAGAAAACTTTTCTTCCTGAAGGTTTGGAACTTTTCTGAATTGATTTGACACCTATTTTCAAAATACTATGAATCGATTCAATGATAAATTTTCACATGATTTGAATCGATTAATAAGTTACAAGTTTGTTATAACCACTACGAATTGATTCACAAATCAATTCAAGTACTAAAAATTAGTTATTTTTATCCTAACTATAAATAAGTCAAACCTTATTTTGTTTTCATAATACACTGTGACAAAAGTAGAGAAACTAAGGGAGCTTATACCTGATATTCATTACCTCACCTAGTTTGAATGATTCAATCCTTTTTTGAGCAATCTGAAGGAGATTTCTCCTTAATTAATTAAGATTTACATCTCAATTTTACTATATTGTATTTCTAAACTCTATCTTAGTTATTTCTTAGATTTCTAGGGTCAGGAATCTAGATACAAAGGAAAAGGTTAATCTTCCCCTTGCATCCTTCTAGAATTATGAGGTTAATTACAATTGGTAGGAGGTACATTGAATTCTTATTAATCTTCTTAGTTGTGAGGTTGTTCATAGTTAGGTTAGATATAGAATTTTTGTATCATAGGTCTACAAGAGTCTTGTAAAAATTCTTGTTGTAAAACTAGTGTGCAGGAGCCCAATTTAAATCTTGTGTTAGTAATAGAACAAATCATTCGGTTGAGGATTGACCTAATGGAGTAGGCTTGAGTTGCGGTTTCAATTCAAGTTGAACTACTTTAAAAATTTGTGTCTTTATTTTTTTTTCATTACTATCTTTATATTTCTACACAATTTTGTTTTGCACAAATTCTGCAATTTGGTTTTTCTACAAATGTAATTAATAAATAATAGAATTGTTAACCATATATTTTGATACAAGAAATCTTCTGTTGTGCATTTACTTGAAAATTAAAGTTAATAATTGCATTTAAATTGATTTAGTTGTTAAATTCATTTAAATAAATAAAGAGTATAAAATTCCCTTAAAGGAATAAGGGCAAAATCTTAGTTCTTGTCTAATTTTCAGGACCAACAGTTGGTATCAGAACTTTGGCTCTTGATACTCTTTATTTTTAACAAAATTATGGATTCTAAATTGATTGTTTTGCCTAATTGTCCATTCTTAAACAATCCCCTTGCTTTTGGTAGTGAAAATTTTGCTTTTTAGAAAAATAAATTGAGTATTTTGTAGAAGCATTAGATGTAGACATGCTAGAACTTTTAGAATTAGGGTTTGAATGTCCTAAAATATCTGTTGATGGAATTCTATAGCCTAAGTCTAAACTACTATGGACTGAGGATGAAAGAAGGAATCATCTTTTTGCTTCCAAAGTAAAATGGGTTGTTATAAATTTATTATCTTCTAATAAGTTTGAAAATTTTTTTTGAATGTAAACTAGCAAAGGAGCTCTTAGATACCTTGGAGATTGCTTACATTGGCAGAATTGAGGCCGATTCAAAAAAAGAAGGATAGCACTGCCTTATGACCAAACACAATGAAGACATAGAGGTACTGAAATATCCTTCATTTTTCTATGGCTCTTATGTTAGTGATACTGATAGTGAATCCAATATTCAAATTGATACAGAAATTGATAATGAATCTAATGATTTGTATGTGGAAATCTATGAAGCATTGACTAAAGCTAACAAAGAATTAAAGCAATTAAAAACTCAGAATGAAAATTTGCTTAAAAGGATCAAGCAATTTGAAAAGGAAAATAATGATCTGAATACCTTAGCTGAGAAACTATCGAGTGAGAGCAAAACATGTGATCATCGTGAGTCTTACAAATTTGAGATACAAAAATTGAATAAGGATTGACAAGGATTTTCTAATAGCAATGTGAAATTTAATAGCATGCTAGAAAGTTAGAAAGGTTCTCAAAACAAAACTGGTTTAGGTTATAAACTACCAAAGGCAAAGGAAAATTTTCATTACATTACTTACTTTTATTGTAATCATAAAGGTTATCACATTAAATTCTGTTTGTATAGAAATGGCACCTATATTCTAAGACCAAATGAAAAATTAGTTTGGCAGCCTAAAGCATATAGTTTCAAAGAGAATGTTTCATTGTTGCCTAATAGATCTAGATCCAAGATTAACTGGGTACCAGCAAAACAAGTATAATCTTTATTTTGTAAGATTATGGGAGGAAGAGAAGCAATCTATAGTTCCTTAATAGCAACTGCTCATGTCATATGATAGGGAATAGAAACAACTTCATCACTTCCACATCTATCATAGGAGGTAAAGTTACCTTTGGAGATGATGCCAAAGGAAAAGTGATTGGAATAGGTAAAGTTGGTAAGATGCCTAACTATTTTATCGACGATGTGCTGTTAGTTGAACGTTCAAAACATGATCTATTAAGTATCAGTCAATTCTATGACAAAGGAAACAAAGTAATTTTCAATGCAAATAAATGTCTGGTTATTAATGACAGTGACAAACAAGTTAAACTTGTAGTATGTAAAATTAATAATATCTATATAATTAACTTATATGCTAAATCAAATATGGATTCCTCTTGTTTAGTTAGTCTGAGCAAAGACTCTTGGATTTGGCATAGGAGACTAGGACACACTAATGTGGAACTGATAGGAAAACTCTCTAAGAAGAATTTAGTTTTAGGATTGCAAAAATTAAACTACACTAAAGACAAAATATGTGATGCTTGTCAGAAAGGAAAGCAAGTCAAATCCTTGTTTAAATTGAAAAAGGTTGTTTCTACTTCAAAACCCCTTGATTTGCTTCATATGGATCTAGTAGGACCATCTAGAATTAGAAGTTATGGAGGAAA
>JANHAO010025379.1:0-11364 GCA_026873985.1 Saraca asoca
CTTATTACTTTCTCTTTTCTCAATAAATTTGGATAGTTGAGTTGTAAAGATTTTGGTAATTAATATTAACTTCTCTGTGGGATCGGCCCATATTTGCCAGTACTAGCTACAGCTACGCCATGTACTTACAGATATTTAAACAATACATCAGGCTCGTGTAAGAATTCTATGTTTTTTGATGCATTACTTGGATGCGAGATGTATGTTTAGCCCCTCGACCTGCGCAAGAATTCTTTGTCTTATGACATTACTTGGACACAAGGTCATTTAGTGCAAGAATTCTGTGCGGGTTAGGCACATTATTTGGACGTAGCTCGTGCAAGAATTCTACATTTTTTCACGTATTACTTGGATGTGAGATGTATGTTTAGCCCTAGTATTCCACGATGTGTGATTCCAATGAACCACTTCATTTTCTTGTTTATCCTACACGTATGGCTTTTTGTTTCCTAACGGCAGTAGGTAATTATGGTTTTCAGCTTTTGGCACACATATGTTGTACCATCTTTCATTGACCGCTAATTCTTCTAGACCGTCAGATCATGGCTAACTTTCATATCCTCTGATCCAACAATAGGGTTATGTCCCCTCTTTTAATCCGAGAGAGTCTTCCTTCTCCCTCTCACTTAGCCATTTGAAAAAAGTTTTAGTCTTCTGGCATTCTTACCCCATCCATCTCTCCGGCTGTCATCGTTGTTCCTTTGCCGCCAAACTCTGTCGTATTTTTCTTATTCCTGTAGTTGTTCCTATTTCTTTCAGACTTCCTATCTCCAGCAATTACGGTATGTTCCCCTTAATTCTATGTCTTGTGCATTGTTCTTCCTTTGTAGGAGATTAGGGGTTTGATATTGTCCAATTAGTTACGAGATCGGTAATGTCGGTGAATAGAAGTGGTTCAAATGTCCAGTCTCGAATTAGAGTAGGATAGTCTTGTCACTGGCAGGTTCCAGAACTCCCCACATGTGTCTGGGTTTCTTGTCATTTTATTTCTCCTTTCGGAGCATATTTTCCATTTATCAAAGTCTAGATTCATTGGTGCGATGACATAGGGTGTGCATGGCCTATGGAATAGGGGGTTTTATAGTAGAGTTTTCAATGAACTAATTAACCTTTTTATTTCCCTTTGTAGATGGGAGTAGGTCATGTGCACCGCCACCGCCTAAGTAGGAGTGACGATGATGAATCAGATTCGTCCTTGGACACAAGAAATGCTTGGCAAGCTTGGGCGACTTCGAGCTAGAGGGAAGTCATCTCGAACCTAACCTCACACTCGAGAGAGGGTCAGACGATGACATCAGGCCAGTCCCTCAATCGCTATGTGTTCAAACATCACAAATCAACTATCTGACTTCGGGATGTCACCTCGATTGTTGCATCAAACCGCATTCCTAAGGGGTGCAGCATCATGGTTCTTGCTTCTGACGATCATGCCGCTCATCCCCCTTGTGGCTTCATAGCTATTGGTATCCCGCATCTTGTCATGGGGCCGAAATTCCCCATTTAGCCTTTTAAATTAACACCAAATTCGTATACCACCTTGATTTTGTTGTTTCTTATCCATAAGGTCAACGGCCTTCCCCCGCCTTCACCTAAAACCCTCTGCTACTTATATGACATTAGGTGTGCAAATTCAGAGGATAGGCTCCACTATCATTCAGCGAGGCAAATGCCTTATAAGGAAATCCTCCCTGAGGGAGGTGCAAAGGGAAAATCCAACGCTGGACACTACAAGACCCGTTGGTTCTATGTTTTGTGCCCTTCACTGAAATACCTCAAGAATTTTGACTTCGTTCTCGTTTCAGGTAGGTGGGCTAGGTCTGAATGAACTCACTTGTTCATACATTCTTTGGTAATTGCTTTGAAATCCAACCTATTATTCTGAATTCTAACCTTTTGTTTAATTTTGTAGATGGCACTGGCAGGCAGTCAACTCTTAGGGCTGAGGAGTTAGACATTCTTGATTGATTCACCTCATTGGCAGATCTCCAGAATAGTTATAGGTTTAGTGAGGATGCTCTTTGCTTCCATAAGCTTGCCCCACCACTAAATATGATTGTGACAAGCAAAATAGGAATTCGTCAGCTGAGGGAAGTTCGACCAGTGAACTTTGATGATTACGAGAATATTATGGACTTGATTCTTCAGGTCCCTTTTCCAGACAACAAGGGTGATGCTCCTTTAGGCCACGTTGTTGTTTCGCCCCATGTTGCCATACATTAGCCTCTGGCTCTTGATGCAGGGCCAGTTCTCGAGGCTCCAGCTGCTACATAGGCTGAAGTAACCCCGACCACTACAAAATTGCCTATCACTGCTGTTGAAGCTTTGTTTCTGGATCTGAACTCCTCACTATGATCTAAAGGGGTAGAAGTTCTAGGTGCTGCCAGTTTTCTTGACTCTTTTGGTCCTCTCTAAAAGAGGCGAAGGGTTGCCCAGGAGTAAGAGGGGAGAGCCCTTCCGAATCCATCAGGAATTGGCTTTACAAGAGCACTAGCTGAGCCTGGTTCTGAGACGGAGAGGCACACTTGAACTCTCATCAATAACTTCTTCGCAGTCGTGGGCAATGGTAGTAAAGTCCTAGTGATTGAGAATGGAGACCTCCCTCTTGAAAATATGGCAAGATTCATCACCTGACAGAGTCTTACGGTACGTGCTCTTACTTGTCTTAAGCATCTAACTCATTATTGAATCTGATATTGTTGATTGCTTTGGCAGAGCGTGTTGACGCTGCTGAAGATCACTTTCGAGTGCGAGGGCCGGTATAGGGAGAGATCGACTCTTATGAATGAGATGAAGGCTCGTCAAGCTGAGGTACAAGAGCTCGGGGGAAAAGTAAGGGAATTGGAGGTGGCACTATCTCACAAGATGAAGAGTCACGAGGACATGGAAATACATTTCAGTCTTGTAACCAATAACCTCACCAAGGCAAGGATGGAGCTCTATGATGCCCAAGTGCTGGTACAACATCTGAATGGGGTAGCGAGCACTGTTAAAGAGAAATTGAGAGCCGCAGAGCAACAGGCTAAAGCTTCTGTTGAGGAGGCGGCGATGCTGGGAGGAGAGTTACAACTAGCTAAAGAGAAGGTAGCAAAGGTTGAGGCAGAGACACTTTCCCACATGGCAAAGACAGCCACAGAGACAAGGAGTGCTATTCTCGAGTCATTCCTTTACATAGTATGGCAGAAGTATCCCGATCTAGACTACTCTTTCTTCAACCCCTAGGCCATTGAGGGGGTTGCTCGTTTGAAGGGTCAAGCTACGAGGAAGAATCTAAGCACCGGCCTATGCCTCACTATAGAGATTGTAGCTTAGGGAGACGGTGATTTCCAAGCCACCAATGTTGGTCCTGTGCCTGATGCTTTAGATCTCCCAGCCTTCACAGCCCGTTGAAGGCCCAGCCCCCGAGCCCTTATCCCTATAGGATAGTGGTTGCATAATTAGGCTTTTGATGCATTTGATATTTGTTATGAACCTTATAAATGATTTGTACAATTTTATAAAGAAGCTGAGCTCTTTTTGTCCCTATCGTGTTAGTACATGATTGTCTACGACTCTTTCCACACTCAAATGATAGTTTAACATATACATTTTTGTTGCCTCACTCAGCATGTAACTTGTAATAAATTTTTTTCAATCTTAATTAAAAAGGAAAACTAAAAGAATTACATTCATACGTATAATGAATTAATTATGGAATACCGAGGCACTTATTGGTAATAACGGCAGAGCTGTTCAGCATTCCAGGCGTGGGGGAATTCTGCTCTGCTCATGTCTGCCAGATGGTAGGCTCCACTACTCACGATCGTCTTGATGACATTTGAACCTCCCCAGTTTGGTCCTAAGGTCTCTTCACTAGGTTTGGGGGCTTCTAGGATGATGAGATGTAAAACGAGCTCTCCGGGTTTGAATTTTCGAGCTCGCACTCTACGATTGTAATATCTTGCTACTCGTTGCTGATGGACTGCAGCTCAAAGGCTAGCTCTGTCTCTTGCTTCCTCTAAGAGATCTAGGTTCGTAGTGAGCAGCTACTTATTGTCTTACAAATTAAAGATGATTTTTCTTTGTATAGTGACCTCAAGTTCTACGGGGATCATTGCCTCATATCCGTATACCAAGGAAAAAGGGGTTTCCCCCGTGGAGCTATTAGGTGTAGTCCTATAAGGCCATAGCACTGACTGTAATTCATCCACCTAGGCTCCCTTTCTAGCCTCTAACTTGGTTTTTAAGATCTTTTTGATGATATTGTTAAAAGCTTCTACTTGACCATTGGCTTGCGGGTGGTCTACGGCCGTGAAACTTTTGACGATCTTGAAGTCTTCGCAGAACTTGATAAACTGCTCACTGGTGAATTGGGTTCCATTATCAGTAATGATCTATTGAGGGACCCCGAACTTGCAAATAATGTTGCTCCAAATGAACTTCTCAATCTTAGACGGTGAGATCTCAGCGAGTTCCTTTGCCTCCATCCATTTAGTAAAGTAGTCTACCCTACTACCTCATATTTACTATTTTTTGCGTGCCTTAGGAAGTGGCCCGATCAGATCCATCACCCAAATTGCAAATGGCCATGGACTTATCATTTGCTTCAGATAGGCCGGTGGAGCTTGTGGCACTTTTGAGAATCTCTGGCACTTGTCGCACCTTTTGACGAAGTCGATAGCATCTTGCTTCATCATCGGCTAGTAGAATCCTTATCGAAGGGCTTTTTGTGCCAAGGAGAGCCCCCCAACATGATTTCTGTAATGTCCCGAATGAATCTCTTCTAAAACAATATTGTAGTCTTCACCATTTATGCATCTTAGAAGTGGGGTCGCGAACCCCCTCTTACACAGTGCATCACCGTAAATGCAATATCTAGCAACTCGGGGTCGCAGGTGTTGCACTTCGAGTCTATCTTCTGGTAGCTTCTTGTTCTGTAGGTAGTCTATGATCGTGTTCATCTAGGAGTTAGGCTTTTTGACGATTGCTATGATGACATCTCCTTGTTCGATACTTGGGGATGGAAGGAGCTCTACCGGGACCACCCCGACGAGGTCTGGGTCATCGATGGTAGACAAGTGAGCCAAAGCATCTGTATGAGCACTCTAGGCTCGCGGGATCTGAGTGACTTCTAATTTTTGGAAAGAGCCTAACAATTCATGGACTTTCTGGAGATACCTCATCATTCTCTCCCCCCGTGCCTAGTATTCATTTCTTATTTGACAGACAATTAGTTGTGAATCAGTGTAAATTTTTATTCTTTCGACATGCACCTCTTTGGCCAATCATAAGCCCACCAATAAGGCTTCATATCCAACTTTGTTGTTCGTAGCCTGAAAATTGAACCTCAAGGCATTAAAGATCTTGCGCCTCTCTAGACTAATAAGAAGCATTCCTGCTCTGGCCCTTTGATCACAAGATGATCCGTTAACGAACAGCTCCCACCATGGGGCCTCAAGGACTTCTACCTCATTTTGTAAGGGGCCTATGAATTTGGTAATGAAATCGGCCAGTGCTTGGCCCTTGATGGTCATTCTGGGCTTGTATTCAATATCAAATTGTGCAAGTTCAGTCACCCATTTAAGTAATCATCCCAAGGCATCTGTCTTCTGTAGAGTCTCAAGGGGAACTGAGTGAGGACCCTGATGCTGTGGGCTTGAAAATAGGGTCGTAGCTTCCTTGAGGCAGTGACCAGGCAATAGACAAGTTTTTCCATGGGTGAATATCTTGTCTCTATGTCCAGAAATCTTTTGCTCACGTAGTAGATGGGGAGCTGAATCCCTTCTTCTCCTCATGTGAGTGCCACGCTCAAGGTATGTTGAGACACATCCAGATATATAGTTACCTTTGCCCTCTTTCAATTTGGAAAGGAGAGGTGCTTGCCTGAGATATTTCTTGAGCTCTTGGAATGAGACCTCACATTCGGGGGTCCATTCGAACCTCCTCACCCACTTGAGGATGTCAAAGAAGGGGACACACTTATCTGTCGATTTGGAGATGAACCTGCTGAGAGCAGTAACTTGGTCGTGTAGACTCTAGACGTCTTTTGGTCCTGTGGGAGAACACATATCAAGCAGTGCCCTAATCTTCTCTAGGTTTGCTTCAATCCCCCTGTTATTCTCTATAAAACCAAGGAATTTGCCTAAAGCTACTCTGAATGCACATTTATGTAGATTAATCTTCATCTGATACCTCCTCAAGGTCTGGAACATATCATCGAGGTCACAAACATGATCGACAAGCCATTTTGATTTCACTAGCATGTCGTCCACATATACCTCCATAGTATTGCTGATTTGATCTCAGAACATCATGTTTAATAACCGCTGATAGGTTGCCCTTGCATTTTTGAGTCCAAAGGGCATGACTTTATAAGAGTACAGTCCATGGTCGGTGATGATTGAGGTATATTCCTCGTCTTGTGTGGCCATCAGAATTTGGTTATACCCCGAGTAGGCATCCATGAAGCTAAGTAGTTGATGTCCAACCATGGCATCCATGAGTTGATCTATCCTTGGTAAAGGGAAACTGTCCATAGGGCACGTGTTGTTGAGATTAGTGAAATCAATGCACGTTCTCCACTTCCCATTCTTTTTTTTGACGAGTATGGGGTTCGCCACCCAAGTGGGGTTATCATGCCTCGTGGATGAAATTATTTGCTAGGAGCTTGTCCACCTCCTCTTTAAGCGCCTCATATCATTTAGCAATCATCGGTCTCCTTTTTTGGCAAACTAGTTTAACCTGAGGGTCAATGTTCAATCTATGCAACATTATGTTTGGTTCGATCTCCTCTATATCTTTGTGGTTCTAGGCGAAGACATTGGCATTTGCTCTAAGAAAACTTATCAATTGTACCTTTACGTCAGGTGGCAGGCTTTTCCCTAACTTGAGGCATCTCTGTTCGTCCACCTCGCTAACCTGTATATCTTCCAGTTCCTCAATTGGCCTAGTGGATCGCTCAGTGTCCACCTCTCGAGGGTCTAAGTTGTCACTGACCCCCTTCTCACTCATCGCTTATGGCTTTCCCCTGGACACACTGTTTACTTTCTTCCCTTGGACCCCGAGTTTGACCGCCTTCTTGCAGCAGTACCGAGCTATTTGTTGCTCTCCGTTCATGCACCCAATTCCACCCAAGGTTAGGAACTTGGCTGTTAACATCCTGGTTGATGCTGCCATGTCAAAATCATTCATGGAAGGTCATCCTAGCACTATATTGTAAGCAAAGGGATAATCTATAACCAAGAAGTTTGCCATGATGGTTAATTTTTTGTTATGATCTCCCAAAGTAAGTGGGAGCTTAATCCACCCTACTAGAAGTACCCTGTCTCCAGTGAAGCCATAGAAGGGCTTAGGTGATGGGTCTAGCTGATCCTCATTCACTCCTATCTAATCAAAGCACCCTTTATACATCACATTTATAGAGCTCCCGGTGTCCACCATGATCCTCCTTACGTCAGCATTGCTGATTTTTGCCTAGATAACTATGGCATCATTGTGGGTATAATGGATCCCTTGTGCATCTTCTTCCATGAAGGAAATACTTTTAGGGGATATCCTAGCTTTCTTGGTGAGTCTCTCATACTCCATATGACTCGTTAAAAGGATGTGGCCCGCTGCTCGCACATAGCGATCGTGAGATCAGTTCGAAGTGCCAGCTATATGCGGCCCACCATGTATGGTGAAAATGGTCCTCACGGATGGCACTTTCTCATGCTCAGCAGTCTAGCGGCACTACGGTGTAAGTTAATGAGAACATAGGGGTCACTGGCCTTGAGATCTCACCATGTAGTGTCTCAGGTGACCCCTTTTAGTGAGGTCTTCGATGGCGTCTTTCAATGCCTAACAGTCTGATGTGTTGTGCCCAACCTCACTGTGATAGGCATAAAACTTGTTGTGGTTCCTCTTTTTGATGGGGGTCTTTATTGACCTAGGCCTACCGAAATCTTCATTATCCCTCTCGGTCACATAGATTCTATCTGGTGCATCCGATAGGAGAGTGTAAGTATTATATCGGTGTTGGTACTGAGATTGTTTACCCCAGGCTTTCTTTGCATTTCAGTCTCTGGAACCCCCTTTCGGTTGTCCTTGCTATTTTCACCTCCATTCCATTTCCTGCCTCGGTTGGAGGTGCCCACTTCCTCTTTCTTATTCAGCTTCTTTGGGCCAAAATTTTCCTCCCACTAGATATCCTTGGCGTCTCGTTCATAAAATTCGCCAAGGCTTTTAACAGGGGACTTGTATATGTCCTCATATAATTTCCTATCCTTCTGGAGTCCAATTGATATTGCTGTAAGGATGCTCTCATAAGATGGATTGTCAATATTGCTGACTTCTTGTTGAAACCTGGCGATGTAATCCTTCAATGGTTCGTCCTTTCATTGAAAGACTATGGCCAAATGGCAGAGAGGGGGCGAGCTGCCTTTTCAATGCTCTATACAGATTGAGGAACATATTCTGGCACTCCTTCTAACTCCTTATGCTATGGGCTAGAAGGCTTTTAAACCATGCCCTCCGTACCTCTCTAAGTGTTGCTGGAAAGACTCGGCATTTCACCAGTGGGTTGGATGTTTGCAAGTCCATCTGGATGTTAAAGGTGTCCAGGTGGTTGTAAGGGTCGCTATCCCCATTATAGAGGGGAATGCTCAAAATTTTGAACCTACGGGGAAGTGGCTCTATCTCGATCTGGTGAGACAGTGGAGTCCTCTCTTCATGTGATTCTAAGTTCCCCTAGGATGCAGAATTCTTCTCCAGTTGTTTCATCCTCTGGAGTAGTTCTTCGGCCATAAGGTCTCGGGACTTGGGCCATTGGCTGGAGGTCTTTCTACTCCTCTCTTCTTACTTGCCACGAGAATCTCGATCTGAAGTTTTATGCTTCTTATCGTGCCCATTATCAGACGAGTCATGATCAGTCTCTTGCTCGTTGTTGGTTTTGTGTGAGCTCTCGCTCTCATGCGAGCTCACACATTGGGAGTCATCTTTCTCATCCTCTCGATTCCAATGTTTCTTAGGCCTTTGTTAAGAGTTAGACGAGTGTAATGAGTTAGTTTGGCAGTGTTCAACCCTAACCTATTCTTCATGTTGGGGTTCTAGCTGACGGCATTCGCCCCCAGGTACGACCACTTCATCCTATCTTTGTGTTCCTTGGGTTCACATTTTAGCCAACTTTCTGACCATATCAGCCAGTTCCTTCATCATGTTTTCCAGTGCTTCTTGGCACCGATCAAGCACTTCTTGGCACTATTGCCAAGCCTGAATCTCACCAGCCTCTTAGGTCATGGGTTGGTGTTGGGCAGAGGAAGCTACGCTGGCGTCAGTAGCCGTCATGGCAATGTTTGCATCCCATTGTTGCATCTGACCTTCAGGTTGGCTAGTTAGGATTCCTACACTCCTGGTAGCCTTTCCTCTCACCATTGTGTTCGAAATAGTTTATCAGAGAGTGAAAATGAAGAGTATGCAATAGGGGCCCTCCTTCTAGCACCAAAATGTTGACACCTAAATCCGCTCAACTAATTGAGTTTAATGTTACCCCTGACTGCAAGCTTGATATGGTGGAAAAAAGTAAAAGTAAGATAGCAAGAAAGAAAAAGAGACAGCGATTGCAAGAGTTTATCGTGGTTTGGCTCAAGCCAGTTTGGCCCTTATATCCACGCTAATATTTTATATCTCTCTTTGGGAGATTGATTTAACAAAATGTGTATACAATAATGGAGCCTTTTCTTAATGAACAGTGGTCGCTCTCTATGTCAGCAGAGTTTCTGTATGTATTTTTTTATTATTGTTTACATGGTGACCCCCTCCTCCTATTTATAGAAGAGAGAAGGGTTACAAGTGTATATTTGTAGATTGTGAAATGATTACTTCCACTGCTCCAGACATTTAATGCTTGGCACCAAATAATTAATGCTGGGCAAATCATTGTTGGATTTCCAGGGGCTGATATGTAAGTTTAGAGGCTAAGTTGTCAACAAGGAATGGGTGCATCGGGTTGCTGACTGGGCTCCATACAGGCTGCCATTGTAAGTGGACGAGCTAGGAACTGAGTGAGATGATAGTTCTGTCCTGCCTTGTCACCAGCGTCCAATTGCTCTTCTAAAGATTGTGGGCTTCTCGCTGAGGGGTTGGGGGATCCCTCAGTGAGATGTGTTCTTCCCCTTAAGGGAATGTGAGATGTCTCTGGCTTGTCCTCGATGATCCCTGGTCCTCGCTCGGTGACATCCGATTCTTGCTTGGGCTTCTACCAGGCTAACTGGGCCCCCAAACAGACCTTAATCGATCTAAAACACTCTTCCAGGAAATCCATATAGCAAGTTGCTTAGATATTAGTGAAACTAAGTGTACTATGGATATAATGAAAGGATATAATTTAATTAAAGGTTAGTGATTATCAATGGAAAAATTAATATTTACTCCAGTCAGAACCAAAATTTGTGGTCATGACAAAGTTGGCAGTAGAGCATGGAATAGGATAATCTGTGAGTATAGGCCTGCATGTAGATTGTGTAGAGTCATATGGTGATGGTTTCAAAAAGTGTTAATAGGAATAATACCAGTGGCACATGTGCACCTTGGAGCACGTATTGCCAATACCATTCCCTATTTGGCTTGGTGAAATATGTGTTTGTATCCATAGAATCAAATTTGAACTGTTGTGTGTCTTGAGTATTTGATTAATTTTGTGATGTAGATTATGGTGAGAACTAGAAGGCAAGAATACCTAAAACTTGAGTTCGGTTAATGAAGATCATCCATCAGATGAAATAGCCCCCATCACAAAGTCGATGAGAATCCAGAAGTTCCCTAGTGGGTAAAGAACTTGGTTCAACAGGCAATAGATCACTTGTTGCATACATTAACTCAAAACCAAAATTGAGATCAAAATAGAGAGCCTAATAGAAATAGGCAAAATGAAAGCGACTAAATTTCTTCTGCTAGAAATGAGTAGAAGAATAGATTGAGAATTGTCCATAAGTTTCTAAAATTGAAGCTGCCTTGGTATGTTGGAACCAATTCTTTAGTAGACTCGTACCAGTTCTTGGATTAGATTGAAAGACATGGTAGAATGTTATGATGTTCTAAATCATTATTAATAGAACTGGTAGGATATCAGCTAGATGATCTAGTGCATTATTGATTCATTGGAGCTACTGAAGGGTGAATTGTTGACATCATGAAAGAATTTCTTCAACTATTGCTTGCTCAAATCAGGTGGAGTCAAACCACTCACCAAGAAATTAATAATATCAGCATACCAAGGTGTTGCAGTTTTCTTCATGGCTAAGAGTTGCTCATATGGGAATGTCTCCCTAATAGGCTCATGAGCACTCTTTTCATCCTTTGACTCAAGCCTAGATAAATGATCTGCCACTTGATTTTCCACACCTTTTCTGT
>JANHAO010025380.1:0-11383 GCA_026873985.1 Saraca asoca
GTTGACTGGCATCCATACCTCTGATTGATCAGATATAGGTAATGAAAGGATTGTATCATGCATGGTGTGCATGGTGATGTACACTGAGATTAGCCATAGACAGGCTTGTCACCATTGTTGACCCCGTCAAAAATTGGGTAGCTATTATGGCTTGCTAGAGTCTGCTTATAGCTTAAAGTCCATGGATGATTAATCTGGAAAAATTGATCATAAAATTAATTAGATTAATTTTATATGCCTTCAAATGTTTTGAAGGGCATTTTAGACTTTTGCCAATATTTCGGGGGCCTATTGGGTCACATGTATAACGAGGAATGATATAGCCAAAGTTTGGACATATTTGATGTTCAGGGACTAAAATGTAATTTAGTGAAATTACTAGGGCCGAAAATATAGTTTATGGAAACTACAGGGGCTATTTTGCAAAAAGGAAAAAAAAATTTCCCATGCCCCGAAATGGTGTCATTTTGGCCTAAAGAATGCTAGCCAAAATGACGTCATTTGGCTTTTCTTCTTCTTGCCAATTAGGGCTGAAAGGTTCGGCCTGTCCACGCACAGGGAGAAGAGAGAGGCCAAGAAATGAAGAGCTCTTCCTCAGTGGCGTTCAGCTTAAGCTGGATCGAAGGAGGAGGGGAGGATAGACTGGAAGGAGTTTCGATGTTCTCAACCTCTTTTCCCTTGGCTTTGGTTGAAGAGTTCAACCAAAATGTAGAAAAGTTCTCCATAGGTTAGATGAGACCGAACCGACGAAGGGAAGGAAGGCTGGAAGTGTTCCAACAGCTTTTCGACTTCTTCTTGGTCTAATCCGGCTCCCAGAGCTTGCTAGCACAAGATGAGGAGCTGTAGTGGCCACTGGGAGGAGTTCTCTGGCGTGGATCTCCAGTAGAGGCAGGATGTGTGGACTGCTTGGTGACTAGAGGATTCAACACATTTCACTGTGTTTGGAGCTGGATTAAAGGTTAGTTTAGCTCACTCTTGCTTTTAATTTAATGTATGTGATACATTGGAACCTTAATCCAATGGATCTTGGGAGGTTTGTTCGGCTATGGCCGTGTTCTCCCCTTGAAAAATTTTTAAATTTCGGCCTCTTGGAGTCAAACAAACCTAACACTCTATTCCTTGCTCCATTGGTGATATGCATATTAATCATGCCCTATGTGATCTAGGAGCAAGCGTGAGCCTCATGCCTCTTTCCATTTGCAAAAACCTCTAGATGGGTGACTTAAAGCCAACCACTCTCTCTTTATAACTAGCAGACCAATCTATCAAATATCTAGTTAGTATCTTAGAGGATGTGCCTCTAAAAGTTGGTAAACTTTTTATTCCTGTTGACTTTGTGATCTTAGAGATGGAAAAGGATGCTCAGATCCTCATCATTCTTGGAAGGCCTTTCCTTGCCACTGCTGCCACCATTATTGATGTTAAGAATGGAAAGCTTTCCTTGAATGTAGGGGATGAGAAAATTGAATTTAATCAGGCTTTTGCGACAAAATGCCCTTCTCTCAAGGACTCGTGCTGTAAAATTGATTCAATTAAGCAAACTATGAGAGAAGATATAAGGAGTCATTATTCTACTGATCCCTTTGAGCTCTGTCTTATGAAAAGCTCTTCTACTTGTGATGAGAATGTTGAAGATACTATATATGGTAAGTTGTTTGATGAGAGCCCTATCTTTCCTACAAAAGCAAGAGATGAGAAATTAGAAGTAGACCCAAAACACATTATCATGGAGGAAGATAAAATTCCAAAGGCAGAAAACCAAAACCTCTCCCTCCTAACTTGAGGTTGTACAGGAAAAGAACGAAAAGCTGGCATGATAAGCATATTCTGAGGTGGGACTTCTAAGTAAGAGACTGGGTTCTACTTTTCAATTCTCGATTAAAACTCTTCCTAGGCAAACTTTGCTCTTATTGGTCTGGCCCTTTTCAAGTTTGTCAAGTCCTCCCATATGGAGTCATTGAAATCTAGAGCGACGCAACTGGACCTTTCAAAGTTAAATGCCAACATCTCAAGCACTACCCAGCAGGAGATCCAATTACAAAGAGAGTTACTTACACTCTCTCAGAGCTCCCTTCAACCAAAATAATTCTACCAAAGGAGTCAAGCTCATGACTTAAAATGAGCACTTCTTGGGAGGCAACCCATGTTTAGTTTCATAGCATTTATTTTTGCTTATTTGTTTTTCCTTTCTTCAGTTTTTAGCCTATCTTTGCTTTGCAATTTTTAGTTCTTAGTTTTGAAAACTCTGAAATTTATTCATGGTGATTTCTGATGCAGATTTGAGCAAGAAAGAAAAAGGTGGTAGCCCCAAACATAACTAAGGTGTGTCCCAGGACACACCTATGTTCCAAGCATCTTGCATAAAAAAATAACTTGAAGACCATAAGTTGATAAGCTTCTCTCCCTTCTTCTATAATCTTATATTTATTAGCTACATTGAGGACAATATAGGATTTAAGCATGGGGGTACTTGCTTTCTGGCTTTTAGTCTATTTTAAGTTTTGTAGTTGCTTTTCATTTTGAGTTGTGTCTTGTTTTTGTTAATCACAAGGTTAATAACCTTTTAATGAGCTGATGTGATAATAATTAGTTTTAAACCCATGAAAACTTGGTTTGAGATAAACCTTGAATGAGTATTTTTGATTTAGTCTTTCTTTCCTAGAATTGAACCTTAGGCTTCTTTAAAAACACCTTATCTATTGCACTGTAATTTGCATGCACTGTATGAATCTCGGTATTATAAAAGTGCGAAGTTAGGGAGAGATGAAGAATGAGGGTGTTCAAAAAATCAATCAAAAAAAAAGAAAAAAAAACTCAAAAAGATCTTCATTCTAAATACCTAATTTTCAAGTTCCAAAAAGGCTTTTGGTATGAGTACTTAGATGCCTGCACCTTTGTAAGATAGAGCATAAAATGCACTCACTAAAAAAAAGAAAAAAAGAAAAAAAATGAATAAAGAAGGGCAAGGCAATCCAAAGAGATCTGAAGGATGAGATCTTACTTGAATGCCTTGAGGGTCATTTTGGTGCATGAAAGTTATAGTAACAATAGGGTGAGGTGTATAATACAGAAATTAAGGTTTGATATTAGGCGAGTAAAGACTAACACTTGAATGCTTATTTATGTTTCTGTTGATATCTTGCTGATTAGGAATAAAATTAATTGTGCCATATCTACTTGTGTGAATTAAGAGTGTAAATTCTCCCCTTTCCCAATGTGTTCATGTATTATGCTGTGCTTAAGGACAAGCAAATGTTCAAACATGAGAGAATTGATAAGTGGGCAAATTACACAATATTATGTTAGTTTTAACCTCTTGAATTATTGTTAACTTGTGATTTCTTTGTTCATTTTGCTTTGATTTTGTATTTTGTTCTTTGGTACTACTTTGTTTTGTGCCTTTCTTTATAGGTTTGCAAGAAGGCTTGGAAAGGGAGAATGAAAATGAAAGTTCAGAGCATATTTGGATCAAGGAGAAGCTAGAGAGGAGCCCTTGCAAGGAATACAACTCAGCCATTTGAAGCAAAGGAAATTGCTCCAAACAACCCCAAACATGGCCATGTCCTAGGACACGGCCTAGCCATGTTTGGTGCTGGCCTTTTCCTTCGAATTTCTATATTCACCAGCCTGAAACACACCCTAGCCATGCCCAGGAAACAGCCGTGCTTCGGGTCTGCTGTTTAACTATTTAAGCTATTTTTCTGTGCAACTAGAATAGTCTTTTGATAGTTTTAAGATAGCTTACGTAGGTTTTATATTTTTAGGCATTTTTCTGAGTAGATTAAGGGATATTCTTGCAGATTGAAGTTCTTGCAAAGATTCTATTTTCTTTTTATCAATTAACATCCTGATTTTCTCTTTTAATCTTCATCTTTAACTTTTTGCATTGTTTTGAACATTATGAAGTTATTAATGTTAATGAATTTGATTTCTATTTCCCTTATGTTTGAGTAGATTTTCATTCTAGGATTGAAAATAACCTAATTATGTTCCCTTGCTATTATTGATTGATTTCCTATTATAATTACCTAGTATAATTTGATTCAATTGTTATGCCTGCTAAGTAATTGATAAAAATGTTTGGCCATCATTTTATCTGATCTTAGGTAGATAGTTGAAGTACTGAAAGGAGAAGATTATCATCAGAAATCTAACAGTTAAATAAGGAGATTTTAATCATGAAAGTAGATTGAGTTTCTTTAGGATTGAATTAGTTAGCATTGATCTTAAAGGACTTACATTAATCTAAACCATGAAAGTAGGTTCAATTAGGTTGATTTAAGTATTATTATTAGATTTTGAAAGAGGCTAGTAATTAATTTAAGCTAAACCATCCTCAATTATTCAAGTAATTACAATAGGAAAGATTTTAATTATTTGTTAAAGACCAAAAGTGTGGTAAAATCCAATCCTAGGCTTTTATAATTGAATTTCGTTTATTAATCAAGTACTACTCTTTCATTAGCCTTCTTTAATATCTTTAATATTCTTATTGATTTAGACAACCTAAATTGCAAACTCTAGTAGTTGATAGTGAGATCCTTGTGGGATTCAACCCGTACTTGCCAGTGTCTACTACAACTACACCATGCGCTTGCGGAAAACACACATCAATCAATGATTGCATGTGGTAGTTAGTGATAGATAATGGCAACAAGGTGGTGGTGGATAGTGGTTAATAATAGTAGTGGTGTTGGATAATGGTAATTGGCGAAAAGTGTTGATGGGTAATGGTTAACAGTGGTAAATGGTGGTGAGTTGAAGTGGTAAGAGCTTTGCAAGGTGAGAGAAGGAAAGAGTATTTTGTTTTCAATAGGTAATGTTTTCTAAAATCTTAGGTAAGGGAAAGGTTTCAAATGGGGATTCATTAAAATTAAGCAATGATAATAGGTTTCATTACACGTAAACCAAAACTTAATAAAGGAATGGGTTTTTTTATTCTATTACGAGCCCCCAAAATTCCCCAACCAAAAACCCTTTAAATGAAATCAGACAAAACCATAGGTGGGTAAAATGTAATATACCTTTTTTTTGCTAAAATAAAATATATTGAATATTAATATTAAACAAAATTAATGTTTTCATATATATATATATATATATGTGTCTAAAATATTTGTGCAGATAAATAATTATAAAAAGAATTTTGAATTTTGCAGGAAGCTTTACTAAAACTATTAAAGTTTTGTGCTATACATTTTCATTTTACACAGGGTGATAAAAAGGTTTAAATATAAAACCTCTAAAAATATATTCAAATTCTTTAATACTACATCATACTTAATGACTTTGTGTGTTGAACATTTTATTAATAAAGTTACAAAGTCCTACAATAATTTTAAAAACTTTCATAAATTATATATAATAACATAAAACTAATTCTTAAAAAATATTAATTTCATTTACTGTTTGCATCTTATTTTTTACACCATTTTTGAATTGAGTTTTGAGTTATTAAGATATTCTTTTATTTAATGCATAGTGAATCACATCACATTTAACATATCTGGTATTTGTGTGATGTGGATTTCTTTTATATGACTTTTTTTAATTAATTTAGATGTGTGGTATAATTGCTTTTATTTAATTAAAAAGATGTTGCCTTAAAATCTAACCTAAAGGAACAAACAAAGGGATAAAGAAGATATAAATTACATGGGCTTGATAGATAATTTTTTTCCCCACACTTTCTAGGAAATTAGTGAATCCCTCATATTTAATCTTTTTTTTATCATTTTTTTATGTCACTCCAATTGAATGCATTAAAGGGGAGAATTTATAAAAAAAATAGGGAGATATTTAACCTAATTTAAAGTTGTAAAAATATTATAATTCAATTTATTTGATAATAAATTTATATTAAAATTCATACATAATTTCAAATTTAAATTCAAATAATTATATAATAATTTTTTATTATGACATTGTTATCTCACAAATGTCATGCAATAGAAATTTGAAGATTAAGTTAAAACTGGTTGATTAATCTAAGATGGTAAAGATTTTTTTTTTTTTAGCTTTTACATATAGGTACATATATTGGTATCCAAACTTTGAACTCATGCAATTGATGTAATCCCTTTTGCTTATCACTATATGCTTATGCATCAACTTATGTAAAATATATATTTCTTTATGGTTTATATAGTATGTGCTATAGGTATGACTTGTTTGCAATGTAAAGTTTGTCCAATGTCACACACACACATAGTAAAAGCATCCAAATAAAGTTAATTTTGAATGTGTGAAATAAAATTCATTTTCACGTAATAATATTTATTACGAAATGCCCTCAAATTAAACATTAACCCATGCAAATCCACAAGTTAATGGCTAATCTATCTTCCATCTATATATTAAGTGAAGATGTTTTGTCCGTTCTTTGTGAAAGTTGCCCTTTGTCACATGGCCACCAAATGTTTTATTTTTTCTCGCCTAAAATCAACTTTCTTCTTTTTCTTTTTCTTTTTCTCTCTTTTCCTTTTTCTTTCCTTTTTGTCTTTTCTTTCTTTGTTCTAGCAAAATACCATACCCTTCCTAACTTATCTCCTTTCTCACTTCTTCTTCCCTGTCTACTAATTTTCTTTGATACAAATCATGTGCCGCTAGCCACCATCCTCTTTCCTAATCTCCCTTTTCTTTGTTAGATCTTGTTGATGTGTAAATCCGGTCAATTAAAGTCTAAAGCCTCAAATTACAAATTGAGAGTGTAAAATCGCAAAATAGAGAGAGAAAAGGGAAGAACAAGATGACACTAGAAGTTTTTATGTGATTTAGCCTAACTTAATGTCTACGTCCATAGTTATTTTATTCCTTTGTATTTTTTGGAAGAGCAATAGTGTACGTTCATTGTATCTCTTTTTTTTTTCTTCTTACTGTATAATGATTTCAACCCCTCCTTATTGTGGTTGGGGCGTTAGAATTTTGTGAAAAAATGAATTGATTACACTTCCGTAATGGATAATATTTAATTTGGAGATGGATTTCCATAATAAATTTTCAACTATTGTCCTTAATGACTTGATAGCTGGGAAAGCATACTTTGAGCTACGGGTTAAGTCTTATCCTCAACAACTTAAGGTTACTGCTTTGACCCTTGTTGACCAACTATCTGAGTTGACATTTATCGACCTGATGCCTTACTCCAACGACATCAATCCTCGATGAATTGGGTCTTTATCAGTTAGACTTATCCATTGGGCTTTTACCAGCCCATTTATATGATTCCAAAATTACCCACAACAGATCTAACTCTCTCTCTCTTCTCTACTTTGCCTTTTCTATCTCAATTTCATTTCCTCTCTTTGTCAATTTCATCTTTTTCAATCAGAGGGAATATCCTTCGTTTTCTTATCTTTTAGTTTCATCTTCTGTTCTATTCTCACATATTTGCTCACAAAGGTATATATTTATTAATTTATTACTCATTCATTTTTTTCTCTATTTCAAACCATTTTCTTAAACTTAAATTCATATCTCAAATGTTAAAGAAATCATCGAGTTACGTGAAAACATTTCCCCTAGTTTGATCCCATGGTGTTTCTCTAGAATTATGGACTATAGAGACATAATTTTTGGTACTCTCTCTTTCTCTTTTTGCATTAATCAAATAAATTTTGGGTTTATTTTTACAAAACATGCTAATTTTATTCCTATTGTGTTTCTTTATCTTCATAATTAGTAGGTTTTCCATAGGCACATTTTTTGGTCTAGGCATCCACATATATGCCTTTCCAAATTGAATAATTGAGTTCTTTTTTTTTTTTTAGATTTCCCTTATGAATCAATTTTGTGCATAACTTTATGTTATGATATGCAGTTCTTTAAATTAAAATCTCTACAAATAATAATAAATTGTTAAATAAATTTGAGTTTATATTATGTTTAAATTTATTTGGATTGAGTTAACCCTTTATACTATGTTTGTCAAACTGTAATTTTTAACATGCACTACTGTGGAATTAGTTTTACAAGTTTAGGATTTCAAGTTTTGAATGTTCATTTAGGTTTCTTATGGAGACTTTTCATAAGTGGATACTATGTTTTGTTTGTTTTTGTTTATGATTAGATATATTGTGGTGGTTAATTTTATTCCATTCAAGGCTACTCTTTATCAGTAAAGGCTTGAAGATGAAGGCTAGACCTTTCTTTCTAAAGAGGGTGTAAATTTTTTTATTTGCACTTATTAAAATAGAAAGGAAAAGGAAAAGATTTACATGGAAGATGTGGGTGCAAATTTCACATCTGACTAAAGGCCTACTGTGAATCTAGTGCATTAGCTATTCCACTTCTAGCTTTGACTTAAGCAACCTTTAATGTTTCTTTAAGATTTTATCTTCCTTTACATTTGGGTTTAATTTCGAATCCTTGTGTATATAAATATAATGGATTAGTTATTTTTATTATCACAAAAATTAAAATAAAATAAAACACTAAGTAAGATATGGTATAATATAAGACAAAAGGTTATATTTTATATTATTTTGTTGCTTTTTTTTTTCAAAATTAGAGCCTCTGGATGATTAATTTTTTCATATGTTAGTTACATTAGATTAGTGAAAACATATATAAGCTAATTTACACACCATGTAACCACTCAAAGGATAATATATCATGCATGGCAGAAAAAATATACAACCCTAATAGTAATTCAAAGACGTTTCCAAGTACAAGATAATTATTCAAAAAGTAATACTAAGACCTTATCTCTTATTTGGATAGATCCATCAATTATTTTTAATAAATATGAATATGTGTTTAACATGACTAAAACTTTTATCACTAAAATTAACTATTAAATTTTAATTGTTAAATCTATTAAATACTCAATTCGGTGTTTGAATAGTTTCTTACTCTAAACATTGGGTTACTTAATAGTTCAAAAAAAATTGTCACAAAATATTAAAATTTTGTAAATTTTAAAATTATCCTAAATTATGATTTTATTCTTATATACTATATTCTTAAATAATATGGTATATATTATATATCTAATTATTGTCCTAAAAAAGAAAAGTGACATTGGTTATATTTATTCAACAAAATCTTATTAGAGTAGAAATAATTATTGAATGTATTCAGCTAAGCAGTTACCATTAAATGGATTCAATGAATTTCCACTCAATTCAATATTCAATTTCAACTATTGGTATATTTCAAATTTTGAGATCCAATGGTTACCTCTTATAGCTTATGAATCCCACAACAGACACTCTATTATCTTGACTTAGATAAGGATCCATGTACATATGAACTTAACCATGTTTTTAATCTACAAATTCACTTTGGATCTACAATTATGAATACATGCCTCTCCCAGTGGTTGTGGAGTAGCTACTAGAGTTGCCCACAACAAAAATTACACATTTCAAGTCCCATAAGCCTTCAATGGTGCCTCTAAGAGTAAAATAGTAAGGAGAGAAGGTAGAAAACTCATGTTTTCCATGATGGTAAAAGGGAACACGAATTTTCTCTCATTTTTCTAAATATTTTGCTTTATTGAAAAACAATTGGAAGATTTTATTTCAATTAATTCAAAATCCCAATTTAAGGAATAATTATCTATAAAATCAATTTATGGATAATTCTTATCAATTAACCACCCTCATAAATCTATTTAGTATTGATTTCTTTATATATCTTCATTAATTATTTAAATAACCAAATAATTAATAGATAATAGGATTAAAAATAATCCTATATAGCATGCCCATGTGAACACATCACATGTCATGCAACATCTCTCACTTGTATATGTGGGCATACACATTCCTTAGTCTAATGTCTATTTTAATATTTTAGTCATACAAGAAATTGGATGTGTGACCACATGAGAAAGGTATCTACGAGTAAATGATATATTAAGTCACTATCTAACTAGTATGACATTACTTAAATCTCATTCTACCCCTAATCATTTATCTACACCAGATTTTTGCATCTTTAATCCCTCTTAAATATAGAGCCATCCAAAAATCAATCCATGTGTTTTATGCTTGTGGTTGCATCAACTACACTAGTTTATGTAACCGCATGTGCAATGAGCTCACAAACTCATAGATGTAAAATCAAATGATTTTTCCTTAGATCCTCTTGTCAATCCACTAAGTTTAACTTTCTTTCTTAAACATGTTCTACTAGACCACATGATTCTTGATCCTTGGAAGTGAAGCTAAAGTAGCAACACTTAACCTAAGATTTATAACATAGATCCAAGTTCCAAAAGGTACGAATGTAGAACACTCACAAGTCCTATAGGACTCACATAGTGACAAAGTAAGGACCTATTCAGTCACTTCCTAATATAGGTTGTTTTACAGCACATATAATATGAAATGTATGCTACAACGAAGCTCCCACTTAGGGCTTGTCACACTCTAATATTATGCCATACAGAACTTAGACTAATCACTACAAAGCAACTAGTTTGAAACACAATTTCAAATTTGGCTTCATATAGGCTATATAATGGTGTGAACATCTTCCATGCTTAACTATTTGAAGAGTCTCATCTTAGCACACAGTTAAAGTGACATGTTTTTATCATAAATCATTACTTGTCACCTAGGCAACAAAATCATCTATAAATGGTACATGGTGATTATTTTAGTCTCATCCCCCTTGCTAGTTGATGGTTGGGGTAGATTTCCCATATGAGAGGAACAATCTATCTAATTAAACCTTATCATAAGTCAACAAATAATAGTAAAATAACTTTATTTTAGCAAAAATAAAGTACAACACAAGAGTATATCAAATGCTCATAAACCTAAACTTCTAACATGCTTACTAAAAGCATTTCTTACAATGGATTTAGTGAAAGACATCAACAAACTCATCATTAATATTGGTATACTTTAGGGAAGCTTATCCCTATGTAATGAATTTATTTGTAGACTATTAAAGGATATGAGATATACTTATACTTCTTACTATAATATGAAATGACTCCTTCTTCTAGCATAAACACGTAGCTCATTATTAACCTATTCATTTATGTGTACGAGCTCTTGGCATTGCTAGCTTTTAGACTTCCACTTAGATAGCACAAAACTACATCTGGGATGTATATTAGATTTCTTAGTATCCCATTAATTGCTCCGTAATGTACAATCTCAAGACTGCTTTAAAATATATTAACCATGTTGATGTCAAGTCGAGTATATGTCATAATGTTTATTAGACTAACAATTACATTCACATATGAAACTTTTTCATTTACATCATTTCTTCCTCTATCTTAAGACAATGATCTAAGCTGAGGTGAAGGCTCATATTGTTAGTCATATATAGGTGCCTTAAAGTCAATTTGATTGGGCTCTATTGCATCTATGACTAAGCGGTCTGTGGATTTGGATACTAAAGGTTGAATATTCATCTTATA
>JANHAO010025381.1:0-11361 GCA_026873985.1 Saraca asoca
ATGTAGGGTGTTGAAGAATAATGGTTATTGAAACCAATTAGGGGTATGTATAAGGATTTTGGAAAAACATGTTGAGAGGTGAACATTGATGGCAATAAGGGACAAGTGGCCTAATGGGTGATGTCTCTATAGATTATGTAAATTTTAGTTTTATAAATATATATTTGCCATTTGAAATCTCATGGATTTTATTCTCTCCTTTGCTACCAAATTGATTTAAGTCATTTGAATGATAATGAAATTAAACATATTATGAATAAAATGAATTAGCATAATTGAGATATAGGCAAGTGATTGTCAATGAAAGGATTTATATTTACATTGGTCATGACTAGGGGTTTCGGGTTGTGACATGTTGGCATTATTCGGTTGAAGCAGCATCTATTTTAACATTTCTAAACAAAAGATTTGGGTGAGTTATAGTATTTTCTTGGGATTGAGCTTCCCCAATCAAAAAATAGGATCTTTATTTGTTAAAGAAAGTATGATTTAGACATCTTAAAGGAGATAAGGATGATAAACTATAAACCTGTAGATTCTCCAATGGATGCTAATGTTAAGCTTTTACTAGATCAAAAGGAGTTGTACTCAGAGCCAAGAAGATATTGTGGACTAGATGGAAAATTGAATTACCTCATAATCACTACACCTAACATTTCCTTTGTGGTCAATGTTGTTAGTCAGTTTCTAAGTTCTCCTTGTGATGATCATTATGATGCAGTGACTTGAATAGTCAAATATATCAAGAAGGCACCTAGGTATGATTATTGTTTGAGAATAAAGGAAGTATTGAAATTGTTAGGTACACAGCTTTTGATTAGGCAAGATCAACAGTTGATAAATGCTCCACCTTAGGATAATGTGTCCTTTTCAAAGGAAATCTGATCTCAGGAAAAAGCAAAAAGTAAGCTGTAGTTACAAGGTTAAGTGTAGAGGATAAATATCGTATTATGGCTCTAACTACTTGTAAATTGATATAGCTGAAGCAACTAGTCCAAAAGCTACAACTTTGTGTGATAGGACCTATAAAACTCATTTGTGATAATCAAGTAGCTTTACACATTGCATGAAGCCCAATTTTTTATGAAAGGACTAAACATATAAATATTGATTGCCATTTTATTCAAGAAAAGGTTTTCTCAAGAGTTATTAACGATCGAATCTAGTTAACCCAAGTTTAGGACCCCAAACTATAGATTGAATGTAAAAAAAAGAAAGAGAGAGAGGAAGAACAAAGAGATACCAAAAGTTTTTAATGTTGTTCAATTAAAGTCAGTTTGACCCCTACATCCACAACTTTTATTACTCTTTACCAAGTGTTTTGTATCTGATGATCGATCATGTCATCTACAATGATTTCATCCCCTTTTATAATGGTGGAGGGGTTATAGTTTGAATGTAATCTATAACGATAAGTATCATGACGTGATTAGGATTACATAATAGAGAAGGATTGATGGCTATAATAGACTCCCATTAAAGTAGGAAATTAAGTAGATTTCCTTGGTCTGTTGGTTATGGATACATGCTCTGACCTAAGAGCTGAGCCTTGTTCGTAATGACCTAAGGTGGTTGCTTTGACCTATGTTGTCCAGTGACTTTAGTCATTTTTTACAACCTAATGTCTTAGTCCAATGATCTCAATCCTGAATGAGCTAGGCCCTTATTAGCTAAGTCCATCTATTGCGCTTTTACCTGCCCATTTATGTGATTCTAGAAATACCCACAACATTAGCCCCAGCTCTTAGTGTGATCTACAGACTAGGGGCTGTAATTCACTGGTAAAAGCCATCAATTGTGATCCATCATGTCATCATTTGGACTCTTGTCCTTTTGTTTCATTTGTACCTACCCATGCCATCATTTCCATATTTAATGTACATATGTTTTCATAGTCGTTAGTGCGACAATGACAGGGCCTCACTTTTTGCTGGATCATTAGATCAAAGGTAGTTAACCAGTCTCCTGATCTAACAATGAGGCTGATCGAGTTATATGGGGTGAGGAAAAACCTTCTTTCCCTCTTACTTATTACTTTTGAAAACCTGCATTTCAGTTTCTTGCTTGCTTTTTAAGCTCTCAACCAGTCACCACCATTCTTCATCCTTTTTACTTCACCAAGTCTTGCGACAGCAACCTTTGGGTTTGGTTTATCAAAGATCGATCGTGCTTGTCGTGCTTTCTTCTAGATTCTCTTTTCTAGATCCATCCCATTCCATTGATTTAGTAAGTCTTCTAAACACCATCTTGGTTCTAAGCTTTTGCTTTTTGTGAATGTTGTGCTTTGCGAGTTTTTGATATCTAGGGGCTTGCTTCAATGATGTACGCCCATCAGTCATTTAGAAAAAATATTTTTTTCTGTTTATCAATTTTGTAGCATGTTTATTTGTGTGCTTGTCATTGTTTATAAAACTAGAGTGTCATCTGCCTAATAACATGCCTATAGGTCTTGAGGTTGTAGATTATCAAGTTTAGTCTTTTTTTTGTCTCCCTGGTTTTAGCGACCTAATTAGTTTATTGGTCGAGCCCCTCATGTTTTCAATGATATGGGTTTTAGATATGGTGATATATGGCATGTATGGCCTACTACATAAAGTGTTCCTTGTTAGCTTTAGCTCTTAGGTATAGTTTACTTTTAACAACCTAATCATTCCTTCTTCTATGTAGATGGCAAGTCATAGATACTAAGGTTACCAGATAGGGAGTGCCAACAATTTTGACTCCCCAACTCAGAGTGGGGAGTTGTTGCGTTTCATAGATGATGTGACCTTTGGGAGTGGTAAGGTCACTGAGAGGTTTGAAACTTGCCCTGATCTCACTAAGGGCTAGCAGGTCACCGAGAGTCTGGGGTCCTCAGACCACTTAATGTTCAAGCACCATCCCTTGATCGTTGAGCTCAACAAGCTCGAGGGCATAATTGAAACATTTCATCTTCCCAAGGGCTGTTGCATTATGGCACCTTCTCCTGATGATCACATAGCTTATCTTCCTTTAGGATTTGTTGCCATTAACACCCATCATCTCATTGCTGGGTTTAAATTCCCAGTCCATCGCTACGTTGTAGAGCTATTGAATAAACTAAAACTCTCCCCCTTTCAACTCACGCCCAATTCATACTCTCAGCTCACCTCCCTTACCCTCTTATATCTTAGGAATAATCTTCCTTCTCCTTCAGTTAGGGTTCTTTGCTATTTGTTTGGCATAAAAAATATAGGTTAGAATGATGGGATCTACTACCTAATAGCTCGACAGACCGAATTCAAGAGGATCTTGCGATAAGGTGATGCTAAGGGCTAGTCCAATATGGGGAATTATCAAACCCACTAGTTTTATGTCTCATGCCTATCATTGCATCATCTTTGCAGTTTTAGTTTTGTCCTTACTCTTGGTAAGTGAGCTAAGGATGTACAAGTTTGCATGAATTCACATTTTGCAGATGGAGCTGGCAAGGAGAAAGCAATATTGGAGGCTAATGACATTAAGGTACTGGGCCAGTTCGTTACTGTGGATGATCTAAAGAATGATCTCAAATTCAACAAGGATCTCCTACATTCGCATAAGCTGGCTCTAACTTTAAACATCGAAATCACCAAAGACATTAGAGCTCACGAAACTAAAGAGGTCGATCCAGCGAATTTTCAAGAATGCGACAACGTGTTGAGGCATCTTCAAATGCCATGATCCTCTCACTCTGCTCAGTCTACTGCTACTGTGACTTCATTAGCTCTTGCTACTACAAGTTAATCTTCTCCATCCATAGTAGTTACATCATCGCAAACGCTGGCTCCTACCTTGCTTCCCGAGGCGGTCAAGGAGGTCACATCCCCGTCTACTCCCCCTTCCAAAAAACAAAGAGTAGACTAGGGGAAAGATGTTGTTATCACTTTAGAGGAAGTGGTACTTAAGGTCGAGGCCAATGAGCGGCCTACCGATCTTGGCCAAAAGACGGGGGAGTGCTTTAACTTCCTCCAGAAAAATGTTGAGTTAATCCTAGGGCCTTATAATAAGGCCAAAGTATTAGAGTCGAATGAATCCTTGGGGCAAGGATTGATGGGCTATGCAACTCATCATGTGCTGCTAGTAAGAAAAGTCCTTTCAACTTGGTTTTCTTAGCTCTTTCTAATCTGACTCGATCATTTGATTTTTCAGGGCCTGATGGTGACAATAAAGCTAAAGAAAATGCTACAAGCTTAGGATGAAGGGAAGAAAAAGCTTTATAGTGACCTAGCTGTCATGACTGTTGAGGCATTAGAGCTGAAGGAAAAAGCTAGAGACATTGAAGTCACCAAGGAAAAAGTTAAGGAAGCTCTATCTCGTGAGGTGATAGATCACAAGGCTATCATATCTAGCCTCAATAAAGTGGTTGACAAGCTGATGAAAGTAAAGGGCAAACTGGATGTGACAGTGTAACAAATTAAGGCTGCCAAGAGGAAATATGAGGTGGTTAGGGATGAAGTTGCTTTGGCAAAAGAGGAGGTTGTATGAGCTAAGGCAGAGATCGTTATGCTGATTGTGAAAGCTAAAGAAGAGGCGATGTCTGAGGCCACCACTGGCTTCTTGTTCACTTTGTGGGAGGAGCATATGGAGATTTTCCTTTTTTGATGGGAATGTCCTTGAGTTCATTAAAGGCTTTAAAGAGGACACGAAGGTTACTTCTCCTAATAAGGGCTCGCCGTTGGTAGGTGGAGCTTCTCCTGCTCGGGACTTGATCCAAAGAGAAAGCGATTCATAGGTAGAAGCAACGCTTTTAAAATATTACCTTATTTGACCATAGAAAAAAATAAATGAGGTTCAGATATGAATTTTATGAGAAAATTCAATGAAAACTAGATTATGAAACATTCAATGTTCTCATTGGAATTAGGCTTCTAACCTAGTTTGCAAACCCATTTGGCAAATGTTTTCTCTATTAGTACCAAAGCTATAATTATTGGCATTTTTTTATTGACAATTTCTTGTGGACTCCTTTTATGTTTACGTGGGTAGATGGGTATAATGAAGTATTGAACTTCTTTATGTAGATTGTCAAATAGTATGCCCATTTTATAAGATTTTTAGGTCAATTTGTATTTTTTTTATAAGAATATTTTACTCAAATTATGTTGGATTAATCAAATAAAAGTATTGTGTAATGAAATTACATGTTATGTATTTACATTTTAGAGCATGATCGGATTTAAAATTCTAATATCATGTCTTGTGATTTGATGCGAAGTGAAAATGTATACAAAGTTATTTTTGAAAAACTCAAATTGAGTTATATGGATGGATCATTGAAGTTGTGCAAAGATAAGCACTTAAATAAGTTAGTAGGAAGCTTCACACATGAAGGTTATGGAGTATGATGGGACTTATTCTAACTCTTAAAGTAAAGAAAGAAATCTTTATGCACTATCGTCTTGAACAATTACAATGAAAGTCCCATGATATAAAATTTTGTGTGATCATGCACCCATCAATTGTACTTTCCTAATTTCCTATTGAAATTTTATACCAAATTCTCATTTACTAATACACAACATATTTATGGTACTCTTGATTTTGATACTATCTATTTGTTGAGATAATTAGTTTATGAAATTACACTATTATTTAGGAATCTATTATTATTTATATTATGGTCAAGTAATTAAGAGCTCACTTATCATGAGATCAATTACACTTTATTATAATTAAATAAATAATTTTTTAGGAGAGCAATATATTGATAGTATACTCACCCTATCAATGTAATACTATCAATATTAAATTTTAGAAGTATAATGTTCGATTTTGTATTATATTTTATAATCTTAAATGTCTTATCGGTGTCAAGTTTTAGAATATAATACTATTATTTAATCAACTTGTTGATTCACCATAATTCAGAACCCTTAGACTAGTTTATAGTGAATAAGAGTTAAATGAACATTTCATATTTTCTCATTATTGTGAAGAAATATGTAGCATGATTGCATTTATTTGCATCATGAATATTTATACTGAATATTTTGATGAAATTCCTCTAGCTCTTTTATGTCTATGCAAATAATTATTGTCATTATTTCTATAGGACTAATTATGAGATTATAAGTCTCTCAAATTATTTTTTTCTGTCATATATTGATTATGATAAACATTTCTAATGATTATATATCTATCTATTATGGAATCAATTGCAATCAATTTTTTATGTGTTGACGGTGGATTTTGGTTTGGGGCCAAACTCCAGCCAACAGAGGATTCTTTTAGGATCTCAAGCTGTAATCAGGTTCTAAAACAGTAAAATGAACGAAGAAAGTGAGAAGAAGGGGAAGAGCAGTAGAGGACACAAAGCTTTTTAACGTGGTTTGGCCAAATCCGGATATGACCGGATCCTATGTCCACAGTAATGTATTGATCTGAGGATATTTTTGCAGAGTTTCAATGTCTAAGCTTCCATCTCTCTAATGTTCATCCCCTTCCTCGTATTTATAAAGGAGATAAGGTTACAAATGTAATTTTACATACAGTAAATCTATTACATCAAGTATTAAATGTACAAGACAGGATGGACAGACTAAATCTTGTACATCAGCTTTTGTAGATTGCCTTCTACAGGTAGGCCCTGCATGTCTGTTGGGCAATACGTGTGCTGGCCTTCTGTTTAACGAACTCCCAGGCTGTTGATCGCGCCTTGCTGGCCAGAGCCTTCGGTTTGGGGGAGTGGTTGTCTTTGAAGTGATGAGGTCGAGCTTGTTCTTGCTGGGAGGAGCTCAAATGAAAGAGATCACTTAGCAATGTGAGCAAGAGGCTTAGCGCTTTGAGCGTCCTACGATCTGGATTCTTAGCACACTCGGGCCATTCACCCACCCAATTAGAATGATCTGGATTCCACATATAACATAAGCCCCCCAACTCTCAATTCACATTGTGAGCTGGGAGTTGAAACTTTTTAGAGACTGTTGGCTTCGCAGAGTTCAGCTCAGTCAAAGTCTTCATCGAATCTATCATTTTATCTATTCTAGGCCATACTTCTCACAGTACGTGCCTTCCAATCATTGGTGAGTTAGCCTCATTCCTTTCTAAGGATATAAATGAAAGTGGTTGTGGAGATTCATCTGGACTCTTCAGTGGAATTGGGCTTGGCTCTATTGAAGGAAGAATAAGTCTCTTTTGCTCCTTCATTGAGCAAACCATGAATGTTCCAGACAGGCCTCCCCTATTTTCGACGTTCTGTCTTCCCACCGTGGCATGTATGGCCACTGCATAAGGATTCTTGAAGATATGGCTTCTCTAGTAACATGGAGAAATCTCATATAGATCTTAGATTACATCCTCTCGGCTTCACTGTGAGGTTTTTGCCCAGCCGGCCAAACTCCTAACGCTTCTTGAGTTGCTCTCTTTGTGAACTAGAAGAAAGGTTAGAGGCTGGAAAAATAAGGAGCAACCATGCTCTTCCCTCTCCATTGGTGGAGGTCAAGTTGAGGAAGAGTTTGCTGCTAAGGAAGGCATTGGAAGAAAAAATTTGAGAACTTATGCAAGCTCGCATGCTTTAGTCGACAAGGGCTTTGCCTTTCGGCGGTTGTCCCTCTGATTGGTGGGAGTTTTTCTCTTGTGTGGCAACCTTTCTTCTAGAAGAAATTAGTTGTAGCCTTCCTTTTGCATTTTGGCTTTTCCTAATTTGTATTCAAAGCTTTCTGATGTAATTTTACCTCATTGAGGCTTTTTAATGAATAAAATCTCCCTTTGTGATCTATGTGTGCTGTTCTCAGCTTTCTATATCCGCAATAATGCAAACTTTTGTAGCTCGTAATGAAATATCTGAATAGCTAATCGGCCAAAATCTCTTCAAAATAATAAATATAAGTGAAGCATCCTGCACATGGGAGTTATATAAACAGATCACGTGAGAGCTGCGAACACTTGGTTGCATGTGAGCTGTGAACATTTGGTCGCATGAGAGTTGTGAACATTTGATCGTGTGTGAGCTACAAATTATAACAATCTCACTGCCTTAGGAAAATAATCAGGTTGTCAATTCTTTATGCTTCAGTGAGCACACAGCTATGCTAGCATCGAATGTTTAAGAGTACCTCCACACCTCAGCGTGCACACCGCTACGCTGGCACTGTGAGTATGTTTTTAACGTCTCCACACCTCAATGAGCCCGTAGCTCAATTGGCAAATGTTCTGGAATGAGTCCCAGTGCCTCAGCAAGGATGTAACTATGCTGGCAAATATTTTGGGATGAGCCTCGGTGCCTTAGCAAGCACACAACTATGCTGGCAAATGTTTCGGGATGAGGCTGACGCCTTAGTGAGCATGCAGCTACGCTAGTAAATGTTCTAGGATGATCCCCAATGCCTCAGCGAGCATGCAAATTCATCAATTCTTCTATGGAATGAGCTTCGGGGGGCCTCAACTTAGGAAGCTAGCAAATTCATCAATTCTTCTCCAGAATGAGCTTTGGGAGGCCTTAGCTTAGGAAGTTGGCAAATTCATCAAGTCATCTCTGAAATAAGCTCTGAGGGGCCTCAACCGAACCAAAGGCCATGGTTGGCACAAAGTTACTTGAGGGATATAAAAGAGTTAGCCACATGCAAGCTACCAAAACTACAAACATTTGATAGTAGAGAACAAAGTAGAGGGACGAAGATAATAATACTAAGCCAGTCAGCAGACTACTTCCAACAGGAAGAAGAGAGAGCATTTACATTCACTCTTAATTCTTAATATACATTGTTAATGTATAATTAGGACTGAGCCCCCTGGCTCCTGGCCACCATTGTGGGCCACACCACGTACTCCTTTAAGCGGCCCCTTTTGATCAAGTCTTTAATCGCATCCTTGAGCTCTTGACAATTTGAGGTCCCATGCCTGACCTCATTGTGATAGACACAGAACTCCTACTTGTTCCTCTGCCTGTAGGGGATCCATATAGGGGTAGGCCTACTGAAGTCTTCTCTGTCCCTTTCCATCAGGAAGATTCTATCTTAAGGGTCTGATAGGATGCTATACTACTAATGGTGGTCCGAATGCTAAGGTCGTTCACCTCTGGGCCCTCTGGCTTCTTCGCAATCCACTCAGTAGAGTGATCACCCTGGTCCGTATTACTTCCCTTCTTACTATGGGGGGAGCTAGCCTTCTCATCCTTCTTGTCAGACCTTTCTGAACCAAAAGTCTTTTCCCATTTGATTTGTTTAGCAGATCGCTCATAAAACTTAGCAAGATCCTTCACTGAGGACTTGTACAAATTCTTGTACAACTTTCCATCTTTGCAGAGTCTTGTGAAGATCATTACTAGTATGGTTTCTTTAAATGGATTCTCCATTGAACTAGCTTTAAACCTAAATCTAGCAATGTAGTCCTTCAGTGACTCATGCTTGTGCTGGAAGATCATAGCGAGATGGCAAGGGGCACAAGCTATCTCTTTAGCACTTGATATTAGCTGATGAACTTTTGTTGGCAATCTTCCCAGCTATAAATTGAGCAAGCTGGGAGGCTTTTGAACTAAGCTCGAGGTACACCTCCCAGTGTAGCCGAAAACACTCGACATTTGATCAGGGGGTCAGCCATTTATAAATCCATCTGAACATTGAATGCGTCCAGATGGTTGCACGGATTAGAGTCCTTATTGTACAATGAAATCACGGGGACCTTGAGCTTGAGGGGGAAGGTTCGAGTCTTGATCTCCTTAAAGAGGGGTGACCTTTCTTTGTAGTAAGCTTGATCACTCGGAGCTCATAGGCGCTCCTCCAGCTGGATCATTTTCTGAAATAGCTCTTTGACTAATGGGTCTCACGCCCCTGATTGCTAGCTGGAAGATTGTTAGAGTCTTTGGTCCTCATGGTTGCGAGAGCTGTGACTTAGAGTTTTCTCTTGTGAGCAGCGAGCTAGAGAATTTTCCTGATAGGTGTTGCCCCAACGTCCAACTTGCTACTGCTGGTGAACACTCACAGGTGTAGCAACTTTAGCCCACTTCTGGACGCCTTGCACTAGTGTTGTGACTGCTTTGGTCAGTTCTCCCATCATATTTTCTAGTCTTTCCTGACGTTGGAGCCAAACCTGCACTCCATCAGTGCCATTAGCAACAATGGCAGGTTGAACAAAATCATTGGGGGCAAACCAGTACTAGCACTAATAACAAGAGCAGTGGAGGAATCCGTCGTTAAGACATGACCTTTCAAGGGATTAACTTGAGCGTTTGAGGCTTTGATGGCTCTTCCCTTGGCCATTACAGCAAAAAATGAACCAGAACAGATGAGATTCCCCACAGATGGCGCCAAAATGTTGATGGTGGATTTTGGTTCGAGACTAAACTCGAGCAAATAGAGGATTCTTTTGGGATCTTAAGTTATAATCTAGTTCTAAGATAGTAAAATGAATGAAGAAGGTGAGAAGAAGGGGAAGAGCAGCAGAGGACACAAAGGTTTTTAACGTTGTTCAGCCAAATTCGGATATGACCCGACCCTATGTTCATAGTAATATATTTGATCTGAGGATATTTTTACAGAGTTTCAATGTCTAAGCTTCCATCTCTCTAACGTTCATCCTCTTCCTTCTATTTATAGAGGAGAGGAGGTTACAAATGTAATTTTATATGCAGTAAATCTATTACATCAAGTATTTAATGTACAAGATAGGATAGATAGACTAAATCCTGTAAGTCAATTTTTGTAGATTACCTTTAGTAGGTGGGCCCCGCGTGTCTGTTGGGTAATACGCGTGCTGGTCTTCTATTCAACAAACTCCCAGGTTGCTGGTCATGCCTTGTTGGCCAGAGCCTTCGGTCTGGGGGAGTGGCTGTCTTCGAAGTGACAAGGCCGAGCTCGTTCTTGCTGGGACGAGCTTGAATGAAAGAGGTCGCTTAGGGATGTAAGCAGGAGGCTTAGGGCTCTGAGCGTCCTGCGAGCTAGATTCTTACCACGCTCAGGGCGTTCGCCAGCCCAATTAGGACAATCCAAATTCCACATATAACATTATGTATGATAACTCTTGTTTAAAAATAAGAGTGGTTTATATGTGACATTTATGTGTCAATCATGTTAATCTATAATGGCAATATTTAGTTTAAAAAATGATATTTTGTCAAGTGTAAAATATAAGTGAATTTTTAAGTTATGTTATTTTAACACAATTAATGTTGATATTTAAATTTTAATTAAATTAGTGCATCTTGGTTATTTTATCAAACTTGACAAATGATTTGATAGATATTTAATGACGATTCAAAATATGTGATTTTTGGTTAATTGTGCATCCGGCTATTATGGAGTCAATCATAATAAACAAAAGTGAAAAATTATTTTATATATTAAGGAAATATTTTAATTATATATGTGTATTTTATGAATTATATAAATAATGGACATGTTCTATTGATATGACACTATTTGATAT
>JANHAO010025382.1:0-11364 GCA_026873985.1 Saraca asoca
ATGAAGGGAGAGGAGAGGGAGTGATATTTTATATTCTAAAATAACCCCCACTGACTTTAATTATTTTCAAACCTAACCACCATCATATTAGGCATTCTTTACTTAAAGTCAGTCTATTAGTTACATGGGCCACATCAGATTATTAAAATAAAATAATCTAACTTATATTACTCTTATCACTATTCAGTTTTTTTATAATTATTTTTAAAAGTTATAATTAATATTAATTTATTAGTTTAACTGGATGAAGAATTAAAATGACCATTAATTTAATTAAGTCAAAGAATTAAGATAAATTAAATAAATTATATGTTATGAGAAATTTTTGAAATTATTAATTTTAATTAAATGATATTATAAATCAATAAATAGATATTAAAAGATTGTCAAATTAATATCTTAATATAGATAGCGCAATTTTTTAAAATTCTGTGAATACGTCAAGAAAATTTCTACGCTATATATAGAAGTGTCGCCCTTGCTGAATACGAAGCAAACTTAAAGCAAATATGAAGTTTTTTATAATTGATTACAACATTATAACTATCATTAAAATAATTCAATGGTGACGTTTTTTCTGCTGTAATTACAAGGAACACTATCTTGATTAACTACTTAATGTGAGTGTTCTTTTTTTTTTTTTAATTTTTTATTTTTAATTTGAACATTGATGTTAGCGTATGATTTCAATGATGAAGAGATTACAGGTGTGAGTCATCCTCAACGATCACATGCTCCACTTAAGGTTTTTCATTTTAGCATATAAGGTTTTGTGAAAATTGCAAATCTATTGACAAAAATCTATTAAGAAAATTTTATAAAATTTATAATTTTTTTTATAAAAAATTTTCAAATTGTTATAAAGAAATAATAAAAGATGTGAATTTTTTTTATAAAAATTATAGAAATACTTATATGAGTTTTTCAAGTAGGTAATAAAAATATCATTCTTACAAAATTTCTTTAGGAAAATACACTTTATCCACTTAAAGTTTGCTTTTGGAATAAATTACTCTCTTGAAGTTTAAAATTGAACATTTCAACTCTATAAATTATTCTGAAAAATTAGACAATTAAGTAAGACGTTAAGTTTAACAAAAAGGGGACAATTTGTCCCAAATATAAAATTTAAGGGATAATTTGTCTCAAATGCAAATTTTAGAGGTAAAGTGTATTTGCTTGTTAATTATTTAAGAGTTTGAAATTGATAAGTATTGATATATCAGGATTATATATAATAAATAATTAAAATTTAAATGCAATTTTGATCCTAATAAAATGCAAATAAAATGATTTTAGTTCCATATTTCAAATTACTCAATTTTGATTATCTTAATATGTCAATTGTTTAATTTTAATCTTTCATTAAACTCTCATTTTATTACTACTGATTGAAAAGTTTCATATTAAGTATTCTTTTATATATATATATACACACATTGGGATCATGTTAGTATATATACTATACTGATTTGAAATAATTCTTAATTTTGATTCAACAAGTTAGTATACATTTAATATTATTAATACATAAAGTTTACACAAATTTATTAATAAAAATAATTACATTTAGGTTTAAAAAAATTTTAAAACAAAAATACAAAGAGAACTTATTTAATAATAAAAGGTATTAAAAAATATTATATAATAGAATTATAATTATAAAACTTAAAAAATACTATAAATATAAAATAAATAATAACATAAGTATGACATAAAGATAAAATTAAAAATAAATTAAGAAAGTATATATGCTATATTACTTCTTTTCAATTTATTTTCTTTAACCTGTGTTTTTATCTTTATATTGAAAGTTTTTTTGAACTGAAAATCGATGTCTCTTACTTTACTTTAATATTATCTCAATTTATTCGTTTACATCTAATTTATATTTTTTAATCCAAACTTATATTTTTAGCAATAAAAATGTAAAATGTCCCCCTTTAACTTTTGAGTGATTGGATTATATCATTATCAACTTTCAAATTTTGGAATAAAAGTCTTAAATTATACAAAAGTTTAGAATGAATATTTATTACCTGATTAACTATTTTATTTAATTACATAATTTTTTTGTGAACTTGTTAAATAAGTATTATAATATTATTGGACACTTGTTTATTTTGTACAGTATGTAATCAATGAAAATTAAGTTAAATATATAAAATTTTAACTAAATACATGAAAATGAATTTGAAATTATATGAAAAAAATGACTTGAAAAATTAACATATAATAATATTATAATTCTTGTTTAAAAATTTAATAAAAATTACCTAATTAAATAAAAAAGTTAATTGAATAAATAATGGGTGCAAATTCTAAGTTTTTTTATTTTTTATAATTTAATGCTTTAATTTCAATTTTACAAAGTTAGTGGGAACTAAATATAATCATCCCAATGTGAAAAGAAATTTTTTGTATTTTTTCTTTTTCAATATTAACCCTACTTAATGTCAATCATTAAAAATATTGATATTATACATTAAATTTTTTTTTCTAAGTTATTCCCATATAAAACTATTAGTACACTTTTACATTAGTATAATTTTTATTTATAAATATTTCTAATTGTTTTGAATATTTAAGTTTAAAATAATTTATAAAAATAATTATAATAAAATATAATTTATCATATACTAATATAAATATAATTAAGGGAAAAGATACACTTTACCTTATACAATTTATATTTGGGATAAATTATCCTTTAAAGTTTGTGTTTAGGACAAATAACTTTCTTTTTTAAATTTAACATTTAATTTAACTGTTTTGCTTTTCAGAATAATTATCCGATTTTGAATTTTAGGGGATAATTTGTCTTAAACACAAACTTTAGGAAGGTAAAGTGTATTTTTCACAAATATCTTTAATAATATATATTATCATTAACATGAGTAGGATAATAAACTTTATACTATTGAAGTTGCACCCAATGACAAATCATCATATTAAACTTTAAAAATTTATAAATACCCTTTTAAGTTTCAAAATAATTATAAATTACTTCTTTAAAATTGGAATAAATTATAAAAATTTTAATTGATTATTAAATAATTTTAACTCTAAATTAATAAATATATTGTATATATTTTATCGAAGAACTTGGTTGTTTATTTATAAAGTGCGAAAGCCGAATTAAATATTTTACTGCACTGCTATCTCATGTTTTTTCTTTTTGAATAAATTGACGGCAGTGGGTGAAGCATAGAAAGCAATCAATCTCCACAAATGGTCATGTGCCAAGAAGAGCTGTGTCCGGACCCACACCTTAAGAAAGGCCATTCCCAAGTCCGAGCTCAATAATTTGCATGGCTTCAAGCATACTCCCTCTAGAAGCATTGATAATTAAGGAAATATCTTGCCTTTTGAATTTGGCAGAGAGAGATTTAGAATTGTTGAACAGCTCCAAATTTCTGGAACCAAGCACGCAATTTTCTTGAGATTTTTCTATCTTTAATGAAAGGAAGAGCTTGCTTCTTGGAAAGCTTTTCAAACTTCAATTTTCTTGATTAATCCCACTGAACTATTATTTTCTGTTAAACCAAAGTTTAAAATTACGGCATGATGCATCATATTCATAAGGCAATCAATCTCCACAAAAGGTCTGTGCCAAGAAGAGCTGTGTCCGGACCCACACCTTAAGAAAGGCCATTCCCAAGTCCCAACTCAATAATTTGCATGGCTTCAAGCATACTCCCTCTGGAAGCATTGATAATTAAGGAAATATCTTGCCTTTTGAATTTGGCCCAGAGAGATTTAGAATTGTTGAACAGCTCCAAATTTCTGGAACCAAGCACGCAATTTTCTTGAGATTCTTCTATCTTTAATGAAAGGAAGAGCTTGCTTCTTGGAAAGCTTTTCAAACTTTAATTTTCTTGATTAATCCCACTGAATTATTATTTTCTGTTAAACCAAAGTTTAAAATTATGGCAAGATGCATCATATTTATAAGTTTAAAATTATTTATTTATTTATTTATTCATTTTACCTGTAAATGAATCCATTCCATTAACAAGAAGAAGCCGAGGAGGACAGCACATAAAAAAGAAAAATAACAGGAACAAAGAACAACATACGTAAAACTAGAAAATTACATCAAAATAATAAAACACAAAGAACTAATATATAATAACGAGGAACACCCAAAAGAGTCTATGTAAAAGTAAGAAATTACAAGTTTAAACATTTATTCCAAATGACTCAGATCTTCTTTGAGCACACAAATCAAATAAGCATATCATCTATGTTGTTGAAGAATAACAACCCTGGGATCAAAAAAAGTCTTTGTAAAGATATGATTTATTTAATAATTAATTAAGTATTTATAGCAATACACATTTGTATGTTATTTTTATTGTTTGTTTATTATTTTTTTTTCCTTCTTGTGTATAATATATGGATCCAATTTCCACAAAAAAATTCCAGTTCAAAAGGCCATTCTACAATTACAATTTTTTTAGGGCAAGAATTTGAGACAATAAAACCTTCCCACCAAACAGATTACAAATGCTAAATTTTGGCTGTCCATTTTGGTCAGTATACAATCTCAATGACTGCCATTGTGTCAAGTGTATGAGACAAAATTACATTACTTTTTCAGTAGCGCACCAGTGGTGCACCTCAATCTTTTCCTTTCCTGTATCTTTCCTGTCTGAGCTTAATTTCTGTTTACATTTTAATAGATTATTTTCAATCAATGCTCACTAAAAGATAAATGCACCAGCAAATATTAAAGAAGATAGAGATTCAAATTACCCAGAAACTATGTCATACTGGCTTCCGGCTTAGGCTCTTCACGTTGATCACAAATTGTACGTGCTCATTCTATCTCCTATTACTTTTTCACTCTTACACATGGAATGAATTTCCGGGAATAATTATTCTTTTTAAGTATTCATCCACTTTAACTGGTACCAGATCAATTCAGCTATTTTTGTAGTATCATCGTTTACCATCTTTAACTTACGCGTATAATTAAATCAAGTTCTACTTATCTCAAATCACTTCTCTTAATATAAAACCAAATCCTCTTAATGATTCTTATATTTTTATGATTAAAATACATTAAATCTCCTGTATTTCGAATGATGTTTATATAATTCATTGACCTTTAAAAAGGTATGCTCTACCCCTTATACTTTAATTTGGATGCACTTTACTCATATCCATATTTTTTTCCTAGCCATAAAACTTAATAAAACATGTAACTATCCTATGACTAAAAAAAACCTTCATTTTCTTTTAAAAATTAAAAAAAAAATATATTATTTTTAATTTAATAAAATTATGAAATTCTATATCAAAATGTTAAGTCACACATAAAACAAAATGTGAAGAGATATCATTTTGCTTATCAAAATTTAGTTATTTGATATTTTTTTTCTTTTCAAAACTTAAATTTTCATCTTCTCTCCAAAAATCATATTTAATTTTTTGATATTTTTCAAAAAAAATAATGGTTTTTAATGATTGCATAATACTCATATTTTATTAGACATATAAATAAAAAATAGATGAAAGTGAGTAAAATGCACATAACTTAAAATATAAGGAGATTAGATGCATATTTTTAAAGACAAAGGAATTATATACACATTACTTAAAATACAAGAGAGTTTGATGTATTTTAGCCTATTTTTAATTAAGTGACACACTTTTACTCCCTAATGATGCAATATATTTTACATTAATAATAAATCAACCTTATGATAATATACACATGGTAAATTCAAGTCAACATTGAGGTAAGTAAGATTGATGATATGCCACCCATTAAAATATACACAATTATTATGTTGAAATTTATTTTATATTTTGAAATTTGAGTCATTCAATCATGTTAATACAGCACAAATTAGAGTACAGAATATAATTACACAATATCAAATATGAGTTTGATTGTACTTGAGTTTGATGACGCATCCAGTTCTTTTCCTTGATAGCAGTTAACAATCCGCTCTACTATCTGCAATCTGCTCCTCCAATCAACCACATAGGATCACCTTTTAAGCAACCCTGGTCCTTTGGAGTACTTTTATTGCCACTAATGGGGAGAAGCAATCTGATAACAAGGGTTGAAAAGTAAGAATCCATCATATAATATCGAACCAGGTCAAAGAACCTACCTATTATCGAATCTTGACCCAAAAAACTCACTATAGGCCTAAGTACCCAATAAGTGCTTAAGCAGTGTCAGGACAAAATGATACTATTATGCCCATAGGTCAAAAGTGAGATCATAAACATCCAATAGTACATAACAACATATCCGATAGGGATACTGATGTCAAACATACTAAATGCCTACACCTTGCTGACTGAAAATTTGATATTTGATAGGAATATCCTTTAAAGGAAAAAATGTGCAAAATGAAATTTATATAATTAAAAATTTGTGACTGTATGTAAATCTCCACACAATGGTCCTAGCATCTGTCAAAAATGTCAAATGAGAATCAACATTCTTAATACAATGATGAGACAAGGTCTAAATGTCTCTAATAACATGTCATAACTAGAAGAATTGTGCACAAAATATGGCAACATCATGAATACTTTATTATGACACTACAACATTTTTATTCTTTGGCAACACGAAAAAACTGTTGCTCAAAGTGTGAAAACTATTGCCTATAAGAATAGGTAATGATTTTTTACTGTAGTCTTATCAAGCGTTACCTATTCTCTTAAGTAACAGTTTTTTTGGGGTTTCTGATAACAAATGAAAAAATCGTTGCTTATTGTTCCACTATAGGCAACGTTTTTTTTTTGTTTTATTTGGCGACGGGAATGGACTGTTATAGACTATAGGAATGCTTATTAAGTGTTGTCAACTGAACAAAAAGCAACACTTATCAACCCTTGTCATATATAATAGGCAATGATTTTTTAATCAATAAACAACACTTTACTACATAATGGGCAACGATTTTTTTATGGATAGGAAACACCAGTCTACATAATAGGCAATGATTTTTTTTTGTTTTATTTGGCAATGGGTGTGGACTATTGCGGACTATGGCAACGCTTATTAAGTGTTGTCAACTGAATAAAAAGCAATACCTATTAACTGTTGTCATATATAATAGGCAATGATTTTTTTTTTTATAAATAAATAACACCTTACTAAATAGCAGGTAATGATTTTTTTATGGATAGGCAATACTTGGCTACATAATAGGCAACAGTTTTTTATAAATAGGCAACAAATTACTATATAATAGGCAATAGTTTTTTTATAGGTTGGCAACATTTTGATATAGCATAGGCAATGGTTTTTTTTTTTTTTAAGATAAGCAACACTTTGCTATATAATAGGCAACAATTTTTATTTTATAAATAAACAACACTTTGCTATAGAATAGGCAATTTTTTTTTTATAAATAAGCAATATTTTTTCAAACATCACATCTATTCCATCAAATAAAAATTTCTAATTACTCCAACAATCAATACATCAATTAATTTGTCTCAAATTTAAAGAAATAAATTCAAAACAATAAAATAATTGTAAAGAGTATTAACTCTATGTTCAATAGCTTAATAAAAATTCAAATTGAAAATCATATTCATTGAAAATTCTCATCATCAGCACCTATATTTCGTAAGTCATCATCACTTTGATTTGCTCCTTCATCACTAACATTGTATTGCGTGCATGGATTTAAATGAAATTAAAGAATTAGAAACTAGTTTGGGATATTCTAACAACATTATGCCCCATGAATCATAATTGACAAGTCTTTGAGAACAATCAGACTTAGTTCTCTATGCTAAAAAGTTGACCTTTTATTAATTTCATATATAATTCAATAGCAGAACACTATAAAAATAATTCATTGATTATTGTGAATATTCATTCCAAAAATCTCTTCATTGTATAGAATGAGCACTACTCTTATAAAATTAATAAAATGTTTGTGATAATGTTAGTATTACATACATGACCATGCATATGTTTAATGACAAATACTTTTATTGGAAATGCAGTGTGCTTGAACTATTAAGAATGTTTGCAAATGCTAGGATAAATAACAAAAACTGAGATTCAAGTGATGGCTCATTACTTCACTATGGCTAATGGCTTGGTTAGCCATTGCATCAAACAGCTAGTGTGTGTGATTCAAATCAATATATCTAACAAAGAAATGAAATTATAAATGGTAGCCAGCAACATATTGTTAGAATCTATGCATATTGTGAGAAATTATTATAAAGGAGCAAGGATATTCAAATCAGTAATGTCTACTTGCACAGACCATCCTAAGGTCTTAAAGCTAACCTTTTCAACCTAACTTGGCACAATGATGGATTGGCAAAAAGGAAAAACTATCCACTAACACCAAAATACACTTATAGCTGATCCACATGCATATGTCTTGGCCATTGCATTAATTGATTTGTCCTTTTAATGCATGCATATACACATGAAGTACAAAACCCAAATGGATGGATATATTTTAATGTCTTGGTAAAATATATAAAATATATAAGTAGTAAACAATTATTTAATTATTCATATGTCATAAGCCAACAAAAGGATAAAAAAAAACTAGCCCATTTTAATTTTATAATGTCTACTGCAATAAGATACATTTATATGTGAATAAGTGAATTAAAACTAATGGTACCTGTTCATTGGTTGGAATATGTGTCGATGCAAATAAGCATGCATTACTATTTTGTGTACTATTAGCATCATCTAGAGGGGTTTTTAATAATCCAGGGATGGCCCTTAAATTGAATCCATTAATGTTAAACTCTTGCAACAATGCTTTTAGAAGCTCCTTCATCTCTTAAATCTCACTTTTCAAGGAGACTACCTTGTTATGGTGCTCCCACTTTAAAGCCTCAATTTCTTCTTGTCTTTTCAAAGCAATTGATGTAATAGATCTCCTAAAGTAACACATTCTCCCTAACTTTTCCTTCCTAGACAAAACACGAAAGGCATCTAAGTGGCTTGACTAGAGTTTTGAGTCAACTCTTGAAGTTTTGACTATTAAAAGAAATAAGGAAGTCAGCAAAGTAACTAAATTTATATTTTTAATTAGTAAAACTAAAAGAGGGATGTACTTGTGTGGGCTCTACCTTATTCTCATTCTTGGCACACTGCAATAAATATAATACAAGTAAGTCTAAAATTAATTACAATTTGCTTAAGATTCTACTAAGTACTTAGCTAAGTTTTCTATTTATGTCCAAAATACTTAAATATAGTACCAATCGCTGCTATATTCTTGCAAATTGATAGGTCCCATTCAATGCCTCCACTTTTATTGAGCTCTATTTTGAATATTCCTTTGGCTAATTTTCTATAATTCAACAAAATAGAAATTCAAAATTTAACATTCTAAAGATAGGAATTATATATAGTAAGACATTTTACATTAATTTCTAGTTTCTTGTCTCACTTATATTGCTTTAAGGCTCCAATATTTGATCAACTTTCTAAAGTGCAATTTTGACTTATCTTTGGGGCGATTTTTCAACATCTCATTCACACTCTTATACTTATCAAAATATTTTTTTTCTTAGTCTTGCATTTATGTCTCCTCGAAGCTTCATGTATACCAGAAAGTATCCATTTTTTCCTTCTTTTGGAGTGATGAAATTTTTCTATAGGAAGCACAAAATATTAATAATCAAAATTAAAGCATCTAACAAATAACATAGCATTAAGCATAATAATTCCAATATACATTTTCTTACATTGATATAATCCAACATCCGTGTTTTATAGTCATCCGGTATGGCTTTCCAGTTAATGTAAATCAAAAGGTAGAATGTTGGATTCCTTGCAATTATACATAAGAATAAGCTTAAGTCACTAATTGTTTTGTCGCATGGCCCTATTGCTTGCCCTTTTTTAAAAATGACTTCTACTACTTCTTCCATTGTTCTTACATGAATTTTTTTACAAAGTGTCATTCCTCTAGTTCTTTTCTCCTTAGTTTCCCTTAGTTTAATTGAAAAATACACATTCAAAGTAATATGTGAAAAAGAATGAGACCTAAGCATCCAAGTAATTATAAATAAAAAAATAAAGAAGTCACTTTTTGTTGCATCATTGTTTTTGTCCACAACTTGCTCCTTTTCGTTGATATCTTTCTCAACTTGTTGATTTGTGTTATCACATTCCATTGCATTGGAGGCATCAATTGGTTTAGAATAAGATTGAACATTAATGGGCTGATTTTCTCCTTCTTCAGGTATCGTATGCTTTTCAAGAAAATCATCAAGTGACCATAGGGGTAAATTAGGGTCTTTTTTACCTTCTTGAAACTTTGTACTTGGGTCATCATTGTGGTCATGAGTTTTCTCTTTTGATCATGCTTTTGACTATATCCTTGCTCTTTGGTCACACTTGTGGTCATGGGTTACTTCTGAGAAGTTCTTTGCTCTTTGGTCACACTTTTGGTCAGGGGTTACTTCTGAGAAGTTCCTTGCTCTTTGGTCAAGGTCATGGGTTGCTTTTGAGAAGTACCTTGCTCCTTGGTAAAGGTCATGGGTTGCTCTTGAGAAGTACCTTACTCCTTGGTCAAGGTCATAGGTTGCTTTTGAGAGCTTTGTAGCTTTTTTTGATCTCCATTTTCAGTAAATGCTTGAGATTAAGTGACATTTTTAGGCATGGGTTGCTTTTTCTTCTTAACTTTTTCAAGCTTTACTTTCTTAAATTGCTTAAGCAACTCAGCACTTGACCTTGCTTGATAGTTATCAAAACTGAAACCTTGCCTTTTATTAGGACTTTGGTCTTTTTTATTAAGAGTAAAACATTTTGCCTTACAGCTTGCTCCCTTGTTTATGGTTGCTTGATGCATGAATACCTACAAGAATTCATGATTGTTATCCTACAATAAAGTTAATGTATGCAGTATGTTATGTGAAAATTGGTCTATCTCAACAATTTTATTCAGATATGATGGATTTGACAAATACTATGGTGCAATAGGACTTGTATGCCTCATATGCTCCTTTATAATCTTAATTTTTGTTTCAAAACTATATTCCCAGTTGGAAGTAAAAAATGAGCATAAGCACTAAAAAAGAAAAGTAAAATGAATATAGGGAAACAAAAAGTTAGTTTTCTTTATGGCTAATAATGTTTGGGATCGTGTCAGAAGGGCATCAGATAGAAAGCAAAGAAAGCAATCCTATAACATACCAAGGGAATCCAGATTCAAGACATTTTTCTTCTTACAATGGCAAATGTTATGTGAAAGGAAATTCGAAATAACACCACTACCTATGTCACAAGAAAAACAAACATATGTTAATATTTTTTGGGCAATAAAAGTATATGTTACTATTTTTAATATATAATAAGAACTTTTTGAACACAAGAACAATTAATAAAAAAATTAT
>JANHAO010025383.1:0-11361 GCA_026873985.1 Saraca asoca
TGTAAATTGAGATTACGACTGTAAAATGGGTAAGCACATGTACTTGGTTATATTTATACTTATATATATTTTCAAATATGGTTTTAATGGGATTTTGGGTGATTCTTGAGATTGTTTACTCACTGAGTTTCATTGAGACTCACTCTTATTGTTTCCATGTTTTTAAGTGCCAAATGAGCCCCCGAGTTTCCTCTATTCATTTTATCACCTTCTGCGGAGATTGACAGGTATGAAATGGTGTTGTGATATGGCAGTTGGGTAGGAATGCATATACGTATATTGTGCATGTTGTTTGGATGCCTAGTAGGATGTGATTGTACATTCTGGGCCACTATTTTGTATTCTGTTGTTATACAGGTTTAATGGACATGTAGCCTTGAGGATCATTATATGGGTCATGTGGCCAGATGTCTAAAAAATAGAGGAAATTCTACCAAATTTTTGGTAGAGGCTATAAATTTGTATTGGATGGTTAATGGAAATTTTGTGCATTAGTGCTATATTAGTGTCATATGATAAGGCTTGTAAGGGGTTTCCTGATAGAAAGAGTTTCCTTATAGTAATCTTCTACGCTGGTCATGTGTCCGAGATTGGGGCATGACATTGCGCCTCTTGAGTTTTGGTGCAGCGGTGTGCTGCTGCGAAACTGGAATCGTAGAGCTCCGAGTCGTTCTTCCTCTGGTCATGACGAGGCTACAGTAGAAACTTTAGAAAGCAGATGGATCCCCACAGACGACGCCAAAAATGTTGACAGTGAAATCTGGTTCGTATGGATGACCCAAACTTCAGCCAACAGGAAAGGAGATCTGGGATCCAATACTACTCCTGAAGCACAGAAGGTAGAGGACTGAAGGGATGAAGGAGGAAGAAGACAACCAGTTTAATGTGGTTCGGCCAAATCCGAACGGTGCTGGACCCTACATCCACAGCAGAGATTTTATTGATATAAAGTAATTTACAGAGTTTCTGCTTACAAGGTTTATCCCCCCTTTTTCGAACAATGTCATCCTATTTATAGAGGAAGGAAGGGGTTTATATGCATTAATTATAAGCTACAGTTGTGTTACATCAAATAATAAATGAGAAAAGACAGTAAAAAAGGGTTACAATCCGGCTATTGCAGAAGGTAGGCTACTGAATGGTCCCCCTAGGCTAGTAGTGGACTTGTGTCTACTAGTCGATGTCCCGAGCTGGGGATTTATGGCTTGGAGGCATCGAAGGTTCTGCTATAGTGAGCTGAGTGTCGCTGTAGCGAGAAAGCGAGCTCGAGTGGAGTGTTTGGTCACTTGTCGATCCGGTCTTATGATTTCTTTGCTAGACCGTCCCTCGTGAGGGGGTTACCTCGCAGGATGTACTAAAATCCACTTGTAGCATTGTTGTATTGTGACGAGCGGGGCAGGTCTTGATGCTCGAAATTACTTTGTTGTTGTCGTTCTTCAGAGCACGAGACTTAGTCTTCGTTATACTTGAGGACTCGTCCTTGCGAGGCCAATTTTTATATATAAAAATTTAATGCACTTCCAATTACAAAAATATATTATATACATCATTTAATAATCAGTGAGATTTATAAAATTGTAAACTTCATAATTTATAAAAGAAATTAAATCTAAAACATCTTAGGATGATTTTATATGACAAATATTTTTTTGTGACAGGTAAACATTTGTTCCCTCAACCTTTTTTTTTTTCCTTTTGTTTTTCCATTACATCATAACAGTTACGTTAGGGGTAAAGGAGACATAAACCTTAAGAGTGGCTAACCATAGATAAACGTTTTCTCTCTGTTAGACAGACGGAGAGTTTATCAACATTTCTACTTAAAAATTGTTGATGTTGGATTTTGGTTAGACACCCAAACTCCGGCCAACAGAGGGATTCTTATGGGATCTCTGACCTATGTCCAGTTCAAGCTTAAAGAAACAGCAAAATGAACAAAGAGAAAAGGGGAGAGCATGGGAGAAGCACTAGATTTTAGTGTGGTTCGGCCAAATTCGGATATCATCGGACCCTACATCCACGATAGCGTGTTATTGTATTGGTATTTCTACAAATTTGTAGTACTTCAAGTTTCTGTTTTAGCATAATTTTGGCATTCATCTCAGCTCTCTCTGTAGGAGACTCCTTCATCTTATTTATAGAGGTGAGGAGGTTACAATGATAATTTTGTATACAGTAAATACGTTACATTAACATTTAATATACAAGATAAAAAGTGTAGAACAAATCCCTTCTTTTCGGCTATTGCAGGTTGTCTTCTGCAAGTGGGCTCCACTCGACTGTTGGGGTCGAGTTTGACCAAGTCTTCTATTCAGTATGTGTGGGTCATTCCTCGCACTCCACTAGTCGGATCGCACCATCCAGGGTTGCGTACATCATCTTTGGCGAAGACGTTGGGCTCACTTAGGTGAGGCACAAACACAAGGCGAAGGTGCTTGCATGGCGCAGGATGAAGGATGTAGTGACACAAATACTATTCAAGCCAATTCTTTATCACTCTGGACTTCTCATGGGTCCATTCGATACAAATCAATTTTCATATATAACATAAACCCCCCAACTCTCAGCTTACACTACGAGCTAGGAGTTAAAACCCTTTGATTTTTGATTAATCAAAGTCTTTTTTTCGAGACTGTCATTTTGTCTACTCTAGGCCATAATTCCTATGGCACGTGTCCAGCAATTACTGCTAAGTCAGACTTAGCCTTTTCCGAGGCTATTGATACAAACAGTTGGGGGGGATAAATCTTGACTCTCTGATGGAGCCGGCCTTGGCTCTATATAAAGGGGAGGCAATCCCTTTGTTTCACTGCATTGAGCAAACCATCGAATACCCTAATAAACTATCGTTGTTCTTGGCATTTTGGCTTTCTGTGGAGGCGCATATGGCCTGCTGCATATGTTACTTGGGAGATTCATCTTCTCCGATAACGTGGAAGGATCTTATATGGATCCTAGATTGTGTCCTCTCAGTTCCGCCGTGAGGTAGTTATTCAGCCGGCCAAGCTCTTGGGGCTTCCTGATTTGCTTCTTTCAAGAGGAGCAGGTGGTCAAAGACGAAGGGATGTAGCGTTGCCGCTAATCGTGCATTGGAAGAAGAAAGTTACGGCGCATAGGTTCTAAATGCGACCATTCTTGGCCGGTTCTTCTTCTTTAGTCATAGATTTTCCTTTTGTATCTCGGTTAGTTTACTTAGGGCTTTCGGATGTATTCTGCCTTGCTGAGGTCTTTTTAATGAATAAAATCTTCTTTTGCAATTTCTCATTTGCTATTCTTATCTTTTGCATAAACATTGCATGAACAATTTTTTACACGCGGTCAGAAAGTAGCCTAAGAGTTGTGAGTACTCGATCGCAAGTGAATTGTGAGGTTGAATGTTTCCCTATTTGGGCCAATTCCGTGGCCTAATGGATGAGTTCGTATGAGAGCTATGACTTAATTGAGTTCGCATGAAAGCTACGAAACAAATGGTTCTCTTGCCTTAGGCAAATAGTTAATTCATCAATTCCTTACGCTTCAGCGGGCATAAAGCTATGCTAGCGTTGAGTGTTTTTTAGTGCCTCCGCACCTCAGGAGCACGTAGCTATGCTGGCATAGATGAGTGTTTCTTAGTACCTCTGCATCTCAGCGAGCACACATCTACATTGGCATAGATGAGTATTTTTTAGTACCTCTGCATCTCAGCGAGCATGCATCTATGTTGGCATAGATGAGTATTTTTTAGTGCCTCCACACCTCAACGAGCATACAGCTATGCTGGCATATATGAGTGTTTTTTAGTGCTTCCATACCTCAGTGAGCACATAGCAATGCTGACATAGATGAGTGTGTTTTAGTGCCTCCACACCTCAGTGAGCATGCAGCTACATTGGCATAGATCGTGCCTTAGCAAGCACATAGCTACGCTGGCATAGATGAGTGTTTTTTAGTGCCTCCACACCTCAGTGAGCACATAGCTATGCTAGCATAAATGTTCGTCAATTCATCTCTGGAAGGAGCTCCGAGGGGCCTTAGTCGAATGAAGGATCACGGTTGGCATTAAGTTTCTTATGAAAATTAGTGGAAGTTGACAGCATGCAAGCTGCGAAAATCACTGCTCCTCATAAGAGTAGAGAGAGAAAAGATAACAACATTGAGTAAAATGACAAATGGCTTTCGGCAAAGCAAAGAAAATGGAATTTTATTCGTTTTGAATTTCTAGAATACATAGTTAATGTATGATTTGGATTGAGCCCCCCGGTTCCCAATCAACATCCAGCTGAGATAGCTGGGGCTGCCGCACCACATATTCCCTTAAGTGGCCGTTTTTGATCAAGTCTTTAATCGCATCCCTAAGGCCTAGAAAATTTGAAGTTCCATGCCAAATGTCACAAGTCAGCTTTGTGACCAGTTTTGAGGGGGCAAACATGCTCGATTTGACATGAAATTTTCTGAAAAAATCAAGCATGGTATAAGGGTCCAGTGACTCAAATTTGGAAGCAATCTGGCTTGTGTACTAATTTTTTTATTTTTCCCCATTTTGTGGCTTTACTTATAATTTTGGTAGGATCTCCTTGTCTAGTGTGAGTCGGAAAGCATATGGTCGCAATCCTCATATTCTTAGCTTCGTATCCATATAAGATGGTACAAAATCTCCACCTAGAGCATTGAGAAAAGACCTTATGTCAACTGGAGAAAGGTATGTTAACTTGTGGCAAAATGCCTTTTGCCCAAAATGCTCTTTAAGGGGGGGGAGTGTCAATAGCATGTCGATGCCTGATCAAGGGCTTGTTGGGGCCCTACCGGGTGATCATTCGGGGCTCATTGGCACTAAGTCTGTAGGGATATTAAGGGGTGTGTTGGCCTAAGCCTCCCCTACACACTCCTATCCATGTAATGAGCCATATATCAATAAAATAAGGATTTTGTCCCTCTCCTTATTTGATGGTCCCTTTATTTTGCCCGTTAGGCTGCAGAGGCTACCTATGTGGGATGTTCTTGAGGCTCGATTGTTTGGTTTGCATTAGTACTTCAGTTTACTAGCTTATGTTGCCTTCGAACTTGTTGTACATATTCCACAATGCCCCGATATTTATCCAAGTGTAGCTTGAGCTTCTTGGAATTTTTGAGTTAGGCTGGCATGTCAGCTAAGAGTGGTGACATGTGCCACACGATCTCAGCTAGAGAGCTACCGATTCATGATAGTTGGTATCAAAGCCCGGTTGCTAGAGAGTATATCAGGTAGCCACACAAACTTGGCTTCACACCAAGCACTAGTCTTGCTAAGCATCCTAATTCTCGCTAATCACTCGAGAGGAGTCGGCAAGGGAGAATGGATAGGTAAGAGGATTGGTAGGCAGGGTGAATTGACTTGAGAGTTAGATGGTAGGAGGGAGCTCTTATCATGTCAAGGTGGAAGATTGATTAGATTTGGCTTGTCCAGGCTTATGAGGGCTATAAATGGAACAAACATATTTCGAATTTGTGATAAGGTACTGTCAAAGGCTTGGTAATAAGGACAACAAGAGATTGAAGCGACTCTTAAGTGAGGGTTTATGCAACTGAGGGAACATCATTGGTGCATCAGGTGAATCCATGGACTAAGTCGGTGCACTTGCTTGGTAGTGGGATGTTGATTATGCGCTCATTTATAGAAGCATTCAGGGGAATGCAAACCACTCAAGAGAGTGTGAGAACTGACGGTCTATCTAGCAGGAGAAGCCTTGGTCTTGCCAGAGGGCTTGGCCATGTCCGAAGGGACAAGTTAACAACCAGCAGAGCCAAAGGGTGAAGCTTCAGCCATGCAAGAATGCATAGCCACACCACAACCAGAGGGTTGAATGATCCAGAGGGATCCAATGTGCAATTTGTGGATACAAGAGTGAGCTATAGCACTAATCCACAAGATTCGAGATGCTAAGGAGCTAGCACAACTTAGTCACAAGATGGACTTTGTGGCAATGATCAAGAGATTCACATTTGCTAGTGCGTAGGGAAAGTGAAACTTGAGCTAGAGTGGAGGATGCTCGATGCTCAAACCCCCTATTCTAGTACAAGTGATTAGAGGATGTCGAATGAGAGGTGCTAGAGGGCACTGATCTTCATAAGAGGGGTCATGAGGACCACGGTGCAAGAGAAGCACTAACTCCGAAAGGGCCTATGATGGCTGAGTTACCAGAGGGCCTAACTCAAAGAGGGTCTGAGGATCCGATCGAAAGGCAAAGTGAAGTGTTGAAGATGATCAAACCCAACGCGAGTAACCTTGGAATCGAGGGATCATTCTTGCATCTCACATTGGTGTTATGGGCATTAGATGTGGGATACCCTAATAGTAGAGTCTTGAACAATGAGCAGGCGCATGCTACAGAGGTAGCAAACCAAGGGCGCTACTGAGGTAGCAAGCCAAACTGAGGGCTATAGAGATAGCTAATCAAGAGTCTGTGGAAGTGGCAAAGTTATCGAGTTTCAGAGGAGACTCATTTGAAAGCTATGGAGGTAGTAGAGTCCTTGAGCTTTGGAAGAAGCTCACCCTAAAGTCTACGGAGGCAGCAACGTTCATGGGTTTTAAGAGTAAACTAATTGATATCTGTGGAGGCAGCAAAATTTTCAAGTTCATGGGGGAACTCATTCTTAGCTGCAGAGGCAGTATGGTTTTATTGGAACTAGTTTAAGGAAATAAGATAAAGGAAGTCGAGGGAGGAGCTAATGAGTAACAGACTAAAGACTGTCCTTAGTTGTGTCGATTGAAGGTCCCATCCTTTTTGAAAGTCCTCAAGAGACGTTAGCTCAAAGAGACAAGCTAGTGTCAGTCAAGGGAGCAACTCGAAGGAGTTGGCAGAAAACCTTTGTGAAGAGTTTGTAGGGAATAGCCAAGAGGAGTAGGCTAAAGATCTTCATAGGAGTTGTGTTAGATTGAGGCGTCAATGAGGATATTGACATTTGTTTAAGTGGGGGAGAATGTCACAAGTTGGCTTTGTGACCAATTTTGAGGGGGCAAATGTGTTTGATTTGACACGTAATTTTGTGAAAAAAAACAAGCATGGTATAAGGGTCCACTGGCTCAAATTTGGAAGCAATCTGGCTTGTCTACTAATTTTTAAATTTTTCCCTATTTTAGGGCTTTACTTGTAATTTCGATGGGGTCTACTTATTTAGTGCCAGTCAGAAAGCACATGGCTGTGATCCTCACATTTTTAGCTTCGCGTCCATATAAGATGGCACAAAATCTCCACCCAGAGCATCTAGAAAAGGCCTTATGTTAATTGGAAAAAAGTATATCAACTTGTGGTAAAAGGCCTTTTGTCCAAAATACTCTTTTGGGGGGGGGGCGGAGTGTCGGTAGCTTGTCGGTGCTTGGTCGGGGGCTCGTCAAGGCTCTATCAGGTGATTGTTCAAGGCTTGTTGACACTCAATCTGTAGGGATATTAAGGGGTGTGTTAGCCTAAGCCTCCTCCATACACTCTTATCTATGTGGTGAGACATATATCAATAAAATGAGGATTTTGTCCCTCTCCTTATTTGATGGTCCCTTTATTTTGCCTGTTGGGCCACAGAGGCTGCCTATGTGAGATGTTCTTAAGGCTTGATTATTCGGTTTATGTTAGTGCTTTGGTTTACTGGCTTATGTTGCCTTTGGACTTGTTGTGCATATTCCACAATTCCTCAATATTTATCCAAGTGTGGCTTAAGCTTCCATAAATTTTTGAGTTAGACTGGCATGTCGGCCAAGAGTGGTGGCATGCGCTGCACGGTCTCAACTAGAGAGCTGTCGATTCGTGACACCCAGCCTCATTGTGATAGACACAGAACTCATCCTTGTGTCCTCTGCCTAAATGGAGTTCTCAAGGGTTTAGGCCTTCCAAAATTTTCCCTATCCTTTTCCTCCAAGAAAATTTTGTCTTGGGAATCCAATAGGACATTGTAGGTGCTATGGCGACTTGAGAGCAAGGGTTGCTCATCTTTTCCCTTCTTAGGAGGCTGATGGTCGGGATCATTGTTCCCATTTCCGTGGTGATCCCTTTTCTTGCTTTGAGTTGAACCATTTGACTCAGATTTTTGTGGAGTAAAAGTCTCGTCCCATCTAATCTACTTTGTAGCTAGCTCGTAAAACTCACTTAAGTTGCCGACTGGGGATTTGTACAGGCTTTTAAATAACTTTCCATCCCTATGGACCTTTGCCGAGATGGTAGTCAAAATGGCTTCATCTGAGGTCTTTTCCATGTTGTTCACTTCTTGTTTGAAGTAAGTAACATAGTCCTTCAATGCTTCATGCCTGCCCTGGAAGATTGTAGCGAGATGGCACAAAGGTGTGAGTTGCTTCCTCAACGCTTAGTACTGGTGAAGGAACTTTCCCTGACAGTCTTCCCAACTGTTTATGCTCTGAGCTGGGAGGCTCCAGAACCACACTCGAGGGATTTTACTCAAGGTAGCGGGGAAGATGCGGCATCTGATTATGGGGTTGCAAGTCTGAAGGTTTATCTGGATTATGAACAGGTCCTGGTAGTTATGTGGATCACTGTCCCCATCGTACAGCGGAATGGCTGGGACTTTGAGTTTACACGGGAGGGGTTCCTCCAAAATCTCCCCAGAGAAAGGAGTGTGCTCGTCAAAGCAACTTTGGTCATTTCCAGCCTGAGGGCGCTCCTCCAAATGCTGGACCATTTGAAGGAGATCTTCAACCATGACATCCAAGCCCCCCAGTCCTTGACTAGACATTTGGCAGCTCGATTCGCTTTTTGGGCCATGTGGATGGCGATTTGGAGTTTGCTCTTGATCAGAGTCATTGGGATGTCCGACTCTACCTGCGACGATCTCAGCCTGTCTTTGCACATGCTGGGCTTGCACTTGCGCCAGTATTGCAACCGTTTTAGTTAGCTCTCCCACCATGTGCTCGAGTTTCTCTTGATACTAAGCCACGCCTGCACTTTATCTACACTATTGGCAACGGCAGTTCGTTGTACTGAGCTAGTAGGGGGAATGCCGGTGGTCACTCCAATGATGGGAGCTGTGGATGATTACGTTGTAGAAACATGACCCTCTGACGGGTGTGGCTGTATGTTTGAAGCTCTGGTGGCTCTTCCCTTAGCCATTGTCATAGAGAACGAATTAGAACAGGTGAGATCCCCACAGATGACACCAAGATATTCATGTCAGATTTTGGTTAGACACCCAAACTCCGGCTAACGGAGGGATTCTTACGGAATCTTTGGCTTATGTCCTGTTCAAGCTTAAAAAAATAGTAGAATGAACAAAGAGAAAAGGGGAGAGCAGGGGAGAAGCACTGGATTTTAGCGTGGTTCAGCTAAATCCAGATATGACCAGATTCTACGTCCACGATAGCGTGTTATTATATTGGCATTTCTACAAATTTATAATACTTCAAGTCTTTGTTTTAATAGAGTTTTGGCATCAGTCTTAGCTCTCTCTTTGCAGGAGACGCCTTCCTCTTATTTATAGAGGAGAGGAGATTACAATAATAATTTAATGTATAATGAATACGTTACATCAACATTTGATGTACAAAATAGAAAGTACAGAACAAATCCCATCTTTTTGATTACCGCAAGTTGTCTTCTATAGTCGGACCCCACTCGACCATTGGGAAGGAGTTTGACTAAGTCTTCTATTCGGTAGGTGTGGGTTGTTCCTCGTACTACACTAGTCGAATCGCACCATTCGGGGTTGCGTACGTCATCTGGGGCGAAGACATCAGGCTCACTTGGGTGAGGCACGAGTGCGAGGCGAAGGCGCTTGCATGACGTAAACTAAATGACGTACTGACCCAAATACTATTCGAGCCGGTTCTTCGTCGCTCTAGACTTCTCTTGGGTCCATCTGATACAAACCAATTTTCACATATAATCAAAATAAAAAAAATAAAAAAATAAAAAAACCACAACCACAACACATTACATATTTAAATAGTTAAAAAGTAGCGTTATATCATGGGAAATTCTTTTACCTAGGGAATCAGGTGAGTCAAAAAGTCATATTTTTAGGTTACTTTTGATAAAATATAAAAAATTAAAAATAAATTTATTTTTTAAAAAATAATATTCATCAAAATTAAAAATTATTTATTTATAGGTTTAATTTTAATCAATTGACAATGTAAATATGTTTTAGATTATCATTTTTCTTTCTATTGTTATGCTATTAATTTTAATAAAACTTCTCAAGTGGAGCCATTAGTATTCTCAAGTGTATTTTTATCCTATCATTCACCCACGTGTTATTATACCATTAAAAATCTTAATAAAACTTCTTAAATACTTTTATTTTTTTTTAATGATATAGCATTAAAAAATTTATACAAATAGTATATCAAATTTAAATTCATAGAAAATTATAGAGTTTAAGAGTGTCTATATATAAAATTTAATTTTAGTAATTTTTTTAAACAAATAATTTTAATATTTTACTGAAAGCAACGGACAAAATGTAGTTGGGTGTTAGGTAAATGTTTTGAAGTTTAAATTGCAATCATGGATCTTTATAATTTAAAATTTTCAAATTAGATATGTATACCTTTTTATAATTCTCAATTGAGTCCTTATTGTGAGTATTTCTAAAATCGCATAAATGGATTGATAAAAATTCAATGGATGAATTCAATTAATAAAAGTTCAACTCACCCAGGATCAAAATCATTGGGCCAAGACATTAGATCACTAAATATAAATTAAAATTGTTGATCAACATAAATCAAAACAATCACCTTAGGTCATTAAAAACAAGATTCAGCTCACATATGAAAGCATGCATCCACAACTTATAATACAAAGAAATCTGTTCACTTTCTTACTTTGATGAGAATCTGCTATAATTATAAACCTTTATTTATCATATAATTCTAATAAAGTTATAATATTTATCGTTATAAATTTATATTTAAATTCTAATCTTATAATTATTATAAAAAAGAATAAAATTATTATAAATGATACAATCAATCATTACATACAGAATATTCAATAAAAAGTAATAAATGTCTTGAATGTAGGGTGAAATTGACTTTAAACGAACCTAAGAGATGCATTGTTTTAATAATTATTACGAAATATTTATTTCTCTCTGATATAGTGGTGCAGTAAATAATTTGCTCACTTGACTTACTGAACACGAAGATAGGGCAGCCAGGCACACTGCCACATAAGCAGACTTGGCTTTCTTCCTTCCTTAGCACACTACTTTCGTTGCTACTTTACCAGTCTAGGCAACACACGGTGCTTGGGAGCTGCGATCAACGTCGGCTACCTTGGGAAAATAAAAAGAAGAGAAAAGAGGAAATAAAAAGAAAAAAAAATGAAAATAAAACATAAGACTGTTAGATAATAAATAAATAAATTATTAATTCTTGTTTAAATATTTTAATGCATCATT
>JANHAO010025384.1:0-11360 GCA_026873985.1 Saraca asoca
TGAAATATATGTAGTATGAGTTTTGTTATTTTTCTTTATATTTTAGAATCTAATTTGGCCATCTTGATATTTCAAATCATATTTAACTTTATTAGAAGTAAACTTGTATTTGAAGTATGTTGTAGAATATCATGAACTTGGAACATTGTTCCATACAAGTTATATATGAAGATTGTGAATTATAGGTAATAAAACTTTAAAGTTTGGCAAAATGCTATTTAAACTTGATGAATAATTGTCTAGTATGATATTTGTGAGTTGTAAAAAAAACCTAAAATTTGGATCCTTTGGAAATTCTTTTGGAGAACCCTCAAATGTATTTGGGAATAGCATTAAATCTATTGAGGGAATAAGGGGAGAATATTTGTTGGAAGAATAAGATGAATGATGACGATTGATTTTTATTAGGTAAGGTTGCCTTTAGGAATTAACCATTGGATTCCAATTATATATAAAAATTTTGAATTTTCCTATCATTCAATTATTTGAGATAGAAGAAAGATTTTAGTGATTTCCTTGTTTTATAGTAAAATGGGTATTCTTTAAAATGTTGTACTTTGTTTCTTATTTTAACTTAATGATTGGTATATTATTCAATTTGATTTCCTCAATGAACTGACACTTTTAATCCATAAGATGTTGACTAGCTGAAGAATATATATATGTTATATTATGCTACATTTAAACATGATTTATATCTAACTATTGTGGCCTCGAGAATTGTTCTCTAACTGGGTTTCTAAGAAACCCACTCCATTTTATTTTTTGTTTTCAGAGCCTGAGGCCACTCCCATTGTTCATTCCCATCCATCTACACCTATATCTACTCTTTGATTGGGTAGACTTCTTTTGTAGAGCTCAGACATATGTTGTTGTTTAGTTGATTAGGTCAAGTCATCCCATGTATATATGTGATTGTTGCCTAGTAGATTTTGTACATCGTGTTATCTAGGCTTGTGTTGTTGTATGTGGTCTAATTGTACAAGTTGTGAATAGATGTGAAGTCCATAGCTATTTTGCTGGCCTAGTATCCAAGGTTTAGAAAATAGGGGAAACTCAGCCAAAATTTTGTCAGAAATATAATAAATCATTTGATAAATTAGTCAATATTATTTAAGTTTACCATCTTGTTCCACACAATTTCCAATGGTCTATTTACTTTCCACATAGGAGATGTGTAGCCCAAGGGTTTTACTACTTAATTTAGGCTTATAAGGAGTTACCTATAGGTGACTTTTTATGTTGGTCACGTACCAAGAATTGGGGCATGTCACACTAGCATTAGATTATTTACATATGGATGTTTAATACTAGTCCATTGTAGTTTAAAACTTGGCAATGTATTAGTAGATGAAAACATGGTTGCTCATGTGACTAATTTTGGCATTATAAAACTCTTGGGTGGAAAAGATTCTTGTTAACCCAAAAAGGTTAATGATTAGCTTTTAATGATTACAAACTCCCTTGGTTGATCTTTCAAAGAAACATGAAGATAACAAGACTTGCCATGGACTTGAATGAAGATTAGAAGACTTAGTTTAGTCTTAGGCTTAGTCATTTTGTTTGTAAAATAAAGTTAAAGAGTCTAGAAGCTCAATTTAGAACAAAAATGTTTTGGTGTGTTTGAAAATTATTGGGAAAGAGTCTTGCATGTTTTCTATGCAAAACATTTAAGAAAGTATGGCATTATTAACAAAAATATAGATTTTTACATAGAAGATAGAGCACAATTGTTATGTTAGTGCCCCTATCCCTATTAATAAAAATTTTCCTTCAGATCAAGACCCTTTAGGCTAACAGTCAACCTCTAGTGAGGATCCTAGCAGTAGATACTAGCTTTAGGCTATTTCTGGAAACAAGGAGTTAGCCTAACAATTGACTTCTAGACTTCCAGCATCGACTGTTATAGTCTTAAGCAATAGCATTGATTTAATGGGCATTTTTGCTTTATTTTGTCACTTCTCTTTTCTCAACATCCATAAAATATTTTTAAAAGTTGGTGAGTACAAACCAACCTACCTTATTATCACAAACTAGTCTTATGAACTAGGTTGATAGGCAAATATACTCAATTTTAGAAAACTTGGCAAGAAAATAAAACATGAAGAGGAGGCCTTATGGTGAGAATTTGGGAGCAAATGCACTTGTCTACTATTTTTCCATATTTTTTCCATTTGGAGGGGGGCGGTATTTGTGTCATTTTAGCATAAATCATTTGTCTAGTGTAAGTAGAAAAGCACATGATTGCGATCATTGCATTTTTATCCTTGCATCCATATGAGATGACACATTAAAACTTTTCTAAACTAAGAGAAAAGCCCTTATGTCAACTTGAAAAGAGTATGTTTACTTGTGTTATTAGGGTTTTAGTTTAAAATGCTCCTTAAGGGGCATACATCTGATGACCTGGGTGAGCACTATGGTAAGCGTTAAGGATTAAAGCGTGGAGCTTAGAGATTCCCCTACACTCAAAACTATGTAATAAAGCATATATTAAAAAAATTGAGTTGTCACTCTCATTATTTTAAAAAAAGTTCTTTCTTGAAATACACTAATGACTTCTTATGTGGCATGTTCTTTAAGACATGATGTATACTAATGCCTTGACTACATACTCGTGTTTGTTTGTAGACAAGTTGCATATAAGATTTTGATTGTATGTGCGATAAAATTTTCAGTGTCCCATTTATCTATTCAAGTGTAGCTTGAATTTATTGAAAGGCTAGCATGTTGGGGAAGAGTTGATGACATGTACTGTATAATTTCAACTAGAGGGATATTGGTCTATGACACTTATATATGGTCAATGGTTATCCTTGAAAATATGTAAATATACAAATGATTAAAATTTGAATATCAATGACTAAAACTAAAGTACATAATCTAATTTAACTTTTTTAAAATGCATTTTACATTTCTAGAGGTAATAATCTTAACTTTTTTAAAATGTATCTTACAATTTTATAGGTGATAATCTGGAGGTTAGGCATATAAATATTGGTCTTCTCATCATGATTTTTACTTTTTTTTAATCAAAAAATACAATTTAATAATGTGAGTAACATATTCGAGAGGAATAACTATATGGTTACCTTTGTGAAAACAAATCCATTTTAATGTCTATTCTTTTCAGCGAAATATGAAATTTTATGAAAAGTATTTTCATAAGAAAATATATTTTTTAAAAATGAATTGATTTCTTTTTTGTATATACAACATAAAAGAAAATATTTCCTCTTATTTGGTGTATAAAGGCAATTTTTTTTGGTTAAAATTAAAATATCTCAAGCCACTCAATATTCATTTTGCTATGGGAATGTTTTCAAGGTAGAAGTCAACAAATTTTTACTAGTAAAATTCAAAAGTTATATTACATTTTGTATTAAAAACAAAATTTAAAAAAAAAATGTTCAAATCCTTTCTAATCCATTCTTTTTATCTTCAACCTATCTACATAGTTTATTTGCATTTAATTGACTCTAAACCTTTGCTAATTATTTTTATTGTCCAAATACTTTTTTAACAATATTTAATAGAATTATTAAATACTAGCATTTGTAGGAATCAGAGGGAGAGGAATTAGGAGAGATGGGAGAAAGATACAATTAGTGGGCAACGGAGAAAGGGAGGGAGAGAGAGATGAGAGAAAGAAAGAGATGAGAGAGGAAGGGAAGGAAAGAGGGAGACAACGATAGAGGGGGTGGTAAAAGAGAGAGGTAAAGAGATAAAGTTAAGAGATCTAAAAAGTGAAAGATGAGAGAGAGAAAGGCAGTGAAGGCTAGAAAGAATGAAGGAAGGTAGAGAGAGGATATACTGAGACTATATAATATATGATGACTTGGGAAATTAATTTCTTTTAATTGAAAGAAGAAGCCATTTTCTCCCAACTACATTATCACTTTCTGCTGATCAAAATATACTTTCTGTTAATCATCTTTCCTTTTAGCTCTAAATATAGGAAAGCTATGAAAACAATTTTAAAAAAAAAACATTTTCCTCTAAAACAAACGTACCTTAAATATGTTCTTTGTTCTCCAAATATCAGCTCACTTCTCAATTTATTTAAAATTTTCTACCTTAAACAATTAGTTATTTTATTCAGAGCCATCTAAATAATGTTAAAAAAAATCAATTCATTTTTTTTTCAAATATCTAGAGGTAACTATTGGCATTTAAAGATGAAAATTAAAAACTTTATGATAGAAATTGGTCCCTTCACCCAATTCCATTTGTCATTGCCTTTAATTAGCACTAAGCCATACAAGAAAAAGAAAATTTTGATTCCTCTTAATATTGACTTGTCAATTCTAAAAGGTGTATCTGACTTTTCCCCTTACTAATATTTTAAATCATCATGCTTGAATAAATATAGAAATAAAAGCACTTTTATGCTCTTTTTGCATCATTTTAAATGTTTTCATAATTTCTTCAATGTTTTCCTTAATAATTTCTTATTGATTAACAAAAAGTTACAATTTAAAACATTCAAAATTTTGTAAATGAAATTATAAGTTTTTACATATTTGTTATAGAAAAAAATCATAAAAAATCTTGTTTTTTGAAATAAACTTGCAAAATTTCACAGAAATAATTCACAAAAAATCAGAAGTTTTAATAACTTTGCAACCCAAAAAAAAAAATCAAACATATACAAAGACAGTACCCTTAAAAAACTATTGCATTAATCAATGCATGTATAATTATTATGCAATGAATTTGTGTATAGATTACGCTTCATGTGAAAGGAAAAGAGATATTGATGCAGCTTTTTAATTTGATTTAATTTTTGTATTATTGTAGGTAAAAATACATTACTAAATGAGATTGGCCATCCCCACAATGTAGAAATAATGAATTTTGGTAATGCCAACCTTAGTGACAACATTCCACTATCAATCTAACATTTCTACGTTGAAAGAAATTGTATTATGTGACAATCGACTCTCACGCAGTCTTTCATCAAGTTTGGGTTCTAGGCTTCCAAATCTTGAAAACTATTACTGTAATAGAACCATCTTAGTGGAATTTCTGAACTCTTTAGCTAATGCTATTAAGCTCCATTTGCTAGTCTTGAACACTAATTTATTTTTGGGTCACCTTTCAAATATATTTGGTAATTTGAGAAAATCTTTAATTTCTTCACCTTGGTGATAATAATTTGACCGTTATACCTTCTAGTCTGGAGTTGGGTTTCTTTAAAAAGATTATACTTTGGTAACAATCCATTGAATTCCATTCTTCCCATTTCCATGGTAATCTCTCAACTTCTATTGAGTACTTGATTTTTTTCAAATTGTAAAACGAGGGGTAGTATTCCAGAAAATTGTGAAAACTTAACTGGCATAATATCCATGGCCTTATCTATGAATATTGAAAACATTCTAATTGGAATATAGAAGTTACAAAAGTTACAAGGTCTCTTTCTTGATGACAACAATTTAGTAGGATTTCTTCCACATGAACTATGCCAACTCAAATGTTTGGATATTTTATACTTGCCTTTTAACAAGTTTAGCCAATACATACTTGTTTGGATAATATTACAACTTTGAGAGAGCTTTATCTTAATAACAATAATTTTGATTTGATGATACCTTCTATATATGGGATCTATTAGATTTGATCTACCTTGACTTGGAATCTAATAAGTTAAGGAGACCTCTTGTGTTAAAGATCAGTAATCTAAACTTGGTCATATGTTACTTTTTCAAAAAATCAATTATGAGGTAGCATCCCAAGTAGCATTGGAGAACCAAAAGATTTGATGAATCTCTTGTTGGCTCAAAATAGATTTGAAGGATTCATCTTAGAGTCTTTTGGACACATACCTCACGCTACTTCTTCTTTTTGGACACAGATGAGCATACTACATCACATTCTCTTTCTTTAGCACTCAAACTTCTTTTTGCACACACACACACATCTACACTAGCACCAATGTCTATTTATAGGCCTTAATAGTCAGTTAATTTAACTAACTTTAATTGATCCATATTTTCTAGAATTTTTTTAATAACTAATTATCTCTTGGATTCAAGCTTACTGGCAGCTTCTTGTCACCTCCACTTTATGTCTTGCTTCTTCTAGAAACTTTGCCAAGTTTAGCAAGCTATTGAGCTTTGCCTTGAACATCCCAAACTTACTTAGAATGTTAGCAATTCTTAGAGAGGTGGTGATGTCTTCAATACTCCCCCATAGCACCGACTCTCTTGTGTAATCCTAATTGATCTCATAACTTTGAAAATATGATTTTGCACAATCCTTTAGTCAGCACATCTACTACTAGCTCATCAATCTTAACTTGCTCTATTCAATGCCTTTTATCTTATGAAGTGGTAGTATACCTCGATGAGCTTTGTCCTTGCATGAAACACTAGATCTTTTGGCAAATGTATTGTAGATTGATTATTACAATGCAATTGAATTGCACTAGTAGTTAGTTTATGTAAATCTTTCATTAACTACATCAACCACATGCATTCTTTTACTACCATTGCTCATGCTCTACACTCCACCTCCGTCGTTGATAGTGACACTATTGGTTGTCTTTTGCTGCACTAAGATATTGCTCATGATCCAAGCTTGATTACATATCTAGATGTTGACCTTCAAGTATCATGATCTCTAGCATAGTCCATGTCATAATATCTAACCATCTGCATTGCCTCACCTTTCGCATAAAACAAGCCATAATCGATTGTACCCTTGACATCCCTTAAGATTCTTTGAGTTGCTTCCAGATGAGGCTTCTTTGGATTATGCATATATCCACTGACTATGTCAATTGTGTAGATATGTCTAGCCTTGTGAATGTCAAATAAATGAGGCTTCCCACCAATTTTTGATACATAATCTTCTCCTCCAAATCTTTTCCTTCACATGGACATAGCTTCACATTGGCCTCCATTGGTGTTGATATTGGCTTGTAATCAAGTAAGTCAAATGCTAGGAGAAAATCTTTTGCATACTTTTCTTGACATAAGAACAATCCTTCATTAGTGCGTTCCACCTCGACTCTAAGAAAGAGCTTCAACATCTCAAGCTTTTTCATTTGAAAAAAAACTAATAGATTTTCCCTTGCTTGGCAGATCTCCTCAACATTATTTCTAGTGATGATCAAATCATCCACATACACTAGCACTATTGCTAGTTTTCTATCATGTACCTTGACAATCAAGCTCAAATCTGATGGAATGAGACAATGGCCACACTGTAGCAAAAATTCTACTATCTTTACATACCATGCCTTTGATGCTTGCTTCAACCCATATAATGCCTTTCTTAGCTTACGCATATAGTTCAGATAGACTTTGCTCACAAATCCTATTGGTTGCTCCCTAGAGAAGTCTCAATCAATTTCTCCATGTAGGAATTCATTTTTCACATCCATTTGCCACAACTTCCAAAACTTGCTTGTTGCTAAGGCTAGTAGAACATGTATAGTAGTGATTTTTGCAATTGGACTAAACATCTCATCATAGTCTAACCCATATTGTTGTGAAAAGCTTCATGCAACCAAGCGAGCTTTGTATCTTTCCACCTTTCCATCAGGATGAGTCCTCATTTTGTAAACCCATTTGCAAGATTTGGGTTTAACATCTCTAAGCCTTGGCACCAATTCCCAAGTTTGATTCGGTTCCAATGCTAGGATCTCCTTCTCCATCACCTTCTTCCATTCCTTCTTCAGTGAGGCTTCCTTGTACAATGAAGACTTATCTCTATTTTTGATTTATATGGTATTTGTGTGCTCTTCTTTATGTTCCACATGATCCCCCATCACTTCTTATACCTTACCTTCAGTTTCTTTACCACTTCCACTAGTTGGCTCTGCCTATTGTCATGACCTTTTGTGCCATAATTCCTTCCTTTGATCAAGGTCAAATTCTTCCTCAACCATCACAAATGATGCACTAACATCCCAATCTTCTTCACTATCACATTTTTCTACTTAGTGACCATTAGATGTGGCAACATTGCTCTCTACCATCTTCTTTTTCTTAGACTAAGAATCTCATGCAAAATGTCCTTTCTTTTCACAATTGTAGCATACTAGATCCCATTTCTTATTACTTCCTTAATGAGCTCCTCTAGGTTGAGACTTAATTTCTTTCTCTTTCTTGTCTTTATTTTCAATTTTCTTTTTTTATGGTTTTTCTATCTTCTTGCTACTAAAAAATGCTTCTTCTTCATTCTTAACAAAGACTCCAACTAACTGTTCGGCTGAAGCATCTTGGTTAGCCAATAAAATTTCTAATTCTAAAAGTGTAGATTGTGTTAGCTAACCTTGTATAGTTGCAATAAAGCTCCCATACTCTAGCCTTAACCCATGTATAATAATTTTTTTTATATGTGTTTCAGGAATATTTCAATCAAGACCAAATTCAACAATTTCTCCATAGGGAGTCTTTACCTTACTCAAGTGTTGGCTGATTGTCATGTCTCCTTGCACAACTGACATGAACTCGTTGTCCAATAGTTGCAACTGTGTATCATTTATATTTGAAAATAGTGTAGTGAAGATGTCCCAAGCCTCCTTTGGTGTCTTCATCTTCCTCATGTGCTCGAACATTTCCTTTTCCACCATGGTCTTAATTGCAAACATGGCCTTTCCCACTTTCACATTCCACTTGCATAAGGTTACTGCTTATTCCACTTGAACAAAAGGTGGCATGATCTCACTACCACTCACAATATCCCTCAAATTTGGCCCTAAAGGTATGACTTCATATATGTCTACCATGTGTTATAATTTTTCCCATTAAACTTCTTAATTCCACTAACTATTTGAATTTCCACCATTGTGATTTAATGAAATTTCTACACCCCCCATTACTGGGTCCTAAACCATTAACATCACAGTCCCTGATTGCGCTTTATGTAGAATAGCTCCCTCACAAATGATAGGCCTTCACTTCTTCTTAAAACCTTCATAGGACCATCTCACTTTGATACCAAATTGTAGAGAAAAAATTACACTCACACATGACAAACTAATTTTTATTAACAATAACAAGACCACTTACACACACTAATAGTGCTTACACTCTTATACACTAAAGCACTCTTTATTGAAACCTTGCTAATACAACATTCAAACACACTATTTTCTTCATACTCTACCTCACTCTTAGCTGACTTCACCAACTCTTGACTTTGGGACACATACCTCCTTCTTCTTCTTGGACACACATGAGCACCCTACATCACAATTAATTCTAAGATGATATGACTCATCATTTATCAAATCATTGGTAAACTGGTGCAAATATCACTCTTTCTTGTCTTTCAATGGATGACAGGTTGTTTTACTTCTTTCAAAATATTAAAATTTGAATTTTTCATTATTTAAATATTAAACTATACCACTTGAGTTCATTTCAAGATTATTTGAAGCTTAAATTTGCACAAATGGATTCCCAGAAAGTCTAGTTTTACTAACATAGCAAATTGATTTTAATGTGTTTTAAGGTGTAAATGTGAATGAATACTGAATATGAACTTGTTCAATAATGATTCTTGTATATAGCTGTTAAATTTGAAACTCTACTATGCTTTCATGATAGGCGTCTTACATCAGATTTTGTTCTAATAGTATGGACAACAAAGGGAGGATTCTTTGATTCAGGAGTTAGATTTAGTACCACTAATAAAATAATCAAAATCATGGAGAGAGATCACACTTTTTAAAAAAATTCTGCTTCATGTACCAATAATAGACAACAAAGAGAGATCATATTGTAAAAAGATAGGCATCTTTTCTCTTCCACTATAAGCAAACGTGGGAATAAACTGATGTCTTTTTTTTTTAAAAAAAAAATTGTTAGTTATATTTTTACGGAAATTTATTTAACTACAATTTTATAAAAACATGTTATTAGATTTAATATTAGATGTCGATTATTACAAAAAAAATTGATGCTTTAAATTTTGAATTATTTTATCTATTTATGAACAAAAAATATTTAGCCTTTTTTACAAGCCTTACTCAAATTATTATCTAATTTTATTTATGAATAAAATTATTTCCTAATCTTTAATTTTTTTTGTTCCCAATTAAATAATTCCATTTTACTAAAACTCTAAAATAATTCAAGAATTTAAAAAATTTAATTGGATAAAATAATTTAAGAATTTAAGTATTATTTAATGGACAAAAGAATTCAGAAGATAATTAGCATTTGAACAATTTATTTATGAAAATTATAATATATTATCTAAAAAACAAAATGGACAAAACAATTTAAAATGCATAAGAAATATGGATAGGTAAATGAAAATTCAAATGTTAGTTCTTTTAAAAAAATTGACATCAAAAGTCTACCATTTATAAAAAGTTTTCACAGACCTAATCGTCACTCTTACTTTCTTTCGGCTTTGAAATCCTAGCTCTCTCTCTCTTTCCATCTCCGATGATGCGAAGTCACTCTCACTCTCTCATTAACCACAAAAGTCTAGGTCATTGTCACTCTTCTTCTCCCGGTGGTTTGAACCAATCTTCTTTATCTCGCTTTTTCTTTTTCTAGGTAACAACTACTTTTCTTTTTAAATTTTATTAATAATTGACACTGTGTGGATTAATGAATTGTGTGCTGATTATATTTAATTGCGTGCCCTAATTATTTTTTAATTTTGGATTGTACCAATTGGAAGATGTAATATGTAACAAAGTCATTCAACTTGAGAAATTAGATGATTTGCAAAGGAAATTTGTTGTTATGCTATGTTAATTTGATTAAGTGTTTATTATATATGTAGGTAACTATTTCATTTTAACTTGTTAGTTTTGTATAATCTTACAGTATCTTGAAAGAAATCAAAGCTCTTATACTTAAGAAGAAATTGACAACAATTTAAGATCAAAGGTCAAGATTTTTGCAACTCAATTCGATAGAATAACATATAGATTTATCATTGATTTGACATGTTTTAATTTTAATTAACTTTGTAATGTCTTAAATTTTTTTATTAATCTAATAAAATATTTGAAGTTATTGAAATTAAAATTGTGTTAAGTGAGTGGAGATTTTGATTTAGTGATTATTTTTACAAAATGTAGCCAACAGGTTTCTATTCTTTAACAATGTGCGCCTTTAACTATAAGTTATTTAACTATTTATAATCAGTACTCTTTTGTCAATCTTGTTTATAAAAATAGATCATAAATTATTTTAATATTTATAACGTCTCTTGTCATCTTCAACCCAAACCATTAATTAAAGAATGTCAAGGCAACATAAACAAAATTCTAATTTTTTTAAATGATTTGAATTTAAAGCCATAGAATCCATATGCTTTGTTATTATAAAGGTTAAAATAAGTCACATTCATTTTGTGTAAGCTATTTTCGTTATTAAAATTTA
>JANHAO010025385.1:0-11360 GCA_026873985.1 Saraca asoca
TTATAAAAAGAAAGAAGAAGTTTCTGGAGAAGGGAGGAAGGCACGGGAAAAAGGTGGCTGGTGGGGAAATTTTGTAATAAAAATTATTTTTAGAAAAATTATATTTTGGCCCCAAAGTTTTGGCTTATTCCAAAATTTTCCCCACCCGAAAATAAGGCATTTCAATTAAGTCCCTGAAAATCTTTCAATTTAGTCCTTTTTAATTTTTAAATTTTATTTTAAATTTCCCTTTGTTTTTTCTAATTTTTTAGGCATTACAACACTGATGGCTATAAATTGATCAGGAGGAAACATGGCATGATCGTCATTGGACGAAACCATAACGCGACAACTTCTTGGTAGAAGGTATGCCTCCGCGATGCCTCCCATCCCCTTGGGCTTAATGGTAGAGCAGAAATGTTTGAAAGAAGAGGCAGTGTCGGATCCTTCCGGCTCAGTGCGAGCCACGGAGCCACTGGCGACCTCACCACTATGATAAATTGCATCACCAGTGATATGAGGTGCTCCCTCACTCCCCTCGGATTCAGTTTCCTCGCTAAGTATTACGTGGTGGCAGTGTCTATGGGGCTGGGACATCTACAGAGGAAAGATAAATAATCGGGTCGCTATTCAACCCAAAGAGGGAACAACCATCACCTCGGACTACCCAGATTCCTAGGCCACAAACGAAGGCTCCATACAGTAAGCCAGAAACACTAACCAAAAAAATAGAACAAACTCACCATTGCCCCGACTTCCCAACGATAACAAACATAACCCTATAAAATCCAGAATCAAAAATGTAAAATGCCAAAACAAAAGGAGAAAAAGACTCACCTTGATTGATTGCTCGAAAACGGAGGGACGTAGAAAGCTGGTGACCGAATCTTAACTCGATGGAGCCTGAAAGCAAGGAAGGGGCTGGAAGAAGAAAAGTGTGTGATCTCTGGAATAGGGGAGAAATGAAAAGCATATGTAATTTATGAGTAATGAAGAAAGGGGGAACTTTCCTGGCTTTAATTTGAAAAGGCCGGACCGTTGGATGCAAAAACTCCTTGGATAACCCATAATCCAACGGGTCAATAAATGTCGACATTAAAAGCGGAGCCCTATGCTTTGAACAAAAGCCATCATTGCACCAAAAACAAAATTAAAGAGGCACGCGTGAGCTGAAATGCTTCAAAGCCCCATTGAGGATAGGTAGAAAGGCAAATAGCAAGTCAGTTATATATGTCACACAAATTATGCCAATTTAAAAATCGATGTATATTAGAGTAACATTATATATTAGAATATTTCATGTTAAATTTTTAATCGAAGTGTAAAAATATTACAATATCAATTTATTTTATAAATGAACGTCTTTTCTACTCAAAAAATTTAACACGTCTTTATTTAATAAAAAATAAATGTAAAATATTTTTTAAAAAAGTTTCAATGTCAATTTTTCTTTTGAACCGATGTGTCGTTGGTTGTATATAAAAAATTAGTGTCTTTTTTCTATCTTTAAAAAAAATGTCTTAATTTTCGTAATATTTAAATATCATTACTCTTATGTATATGTCGAGGTTTTTATTATTCAATGTGTAATGTTAGAATAATTTAATTTTTTTTATATTTTGTCTAATTATAATTTAAATTATTTTATTCAATTTTACTTAATAAAATTAATTTATTTTTAAATTATGTTATCCATTTTTAGATATATATACATTTTCATAAAAAGTTTCTTTGAAATTGTCAAACAAAATATTTTGATGATTCTAAAGTTTTAGTAAAATGGAATTATTGATTGGAATAGAAAAAAATTATGATTAGAGAACATTTTATTCATTATATGTAAAATTAGACTAACTAAATTAAAATAATAATTAAAATTAATTTAAAATTATATCAGTTCCTAAAATCCAATCAACATGGAAAAGTTAGACTTTAGTTTTTAATAACAATCGATGTCATAATTTTTTTCATTCAAACAAAAGATAATTTAAAATTATGTCGATTTTTAAAATCAAATTGACGTCTAAAGATTAGATGTTGATTTTTTAAAACATATGATGCATTAATTTTCATCATATTTATAAAAATATCACCTCTCTTATATATAGGTCTGTTTCCTATTATTAGATGTGTGTTTTATGATGTTATTTTTGCATTTTGTAGTAGTGGTATAAGGCATATACCTAATCTTGTGAACCACTTATAAGACATTTGATACTAGTCAAATGGTTGTTTGTTTGTTTTTGTTAATAATGTGATAATTCTGTCTAGTTGTATTAGACCATCAATGTGCAACAATTCTTTTTTCGTGGAAATTAGTCTTTAGCAATTAGTGTACTTACCAAACAATAAAATAAATATTGGAAATTAATTTCATTAACATTACAATCAACTAATTAACACTAAACCAGAAATCAATTAACACTAAATCACTATTCATCACATAAATTACATCTACAAAAGGTTAGAATACGTAATTCATTACATTACATCATTCCTTAAAATGAGATTACATAATTAAATAACATTTTGTCATTGTTTCAAAAGCTTATTCTTTCAAAACTACTATTCATTACATAAACTATACCTACAAAAGGTTAGAGTACATAATTCACCGCATTATGTCATTCTTTAAAATGAGAGTACATAATTAAATAATATTATGTCATTCTTTCAAAAGTTTTAAATATCTAAAAATTAGAATAATTTTACTTCATAAAAAACATAAAGAAGAGTAGCACAATAAACACAATAAATATATAAAAATTGTCAAATACTATCAACTTCAAATTTACAAATAGTCTCTAATTTCAACACCTTCTCCTTTAAATCGCTGCAGTTGCTCTTCAAATTTTCAATTATCATTTGCATTTCATCACATGAATTACCAACACCAACATAATCTATAACTAAATCAAAGGTTGAAGCCACACACCACTCAAAGAAATTGTATTTTCTCTCCTTACAGGTGAAGAATATTCTCTTAGAATTTTTAGTTGTCTCTAAAATCTATATCGCAGCCTTGTGTGCACACCAACATCCTCTATTTGGACATTTTAGCATAGAATCTCCACTCTCTCCATTTTAAGTCATGCTAGAAGTCATGAAGTGGGCACAATCTACCACCTACAAAGACAAGAAGAGGAGGAAAGTGAAAAATGGGAGGAGAAGCACAATGTTATTAAAGGAGAAGGAGAAGAAATTAAAGACAAAATTCTAACCTCTCTTCCTTACTTTTTTCTTTAGCTGAGTGTACCTTAGTCTCTTTTTGGTTGTTGTTGCTGTATAAACTTGAAAGAATAATGTTCCATTTCAAGAGTTTTAATTCCATTTGCTAACATTTCAAGAGTTTTAATTCCATTTGCCTGAAATCATAGAGGACAAATTTGTTCGCAATTATTGTGGTATGTGCTTTCAGTCAGCAAGGCCCCATTGACAACTGTGGGGTATTAAAAATGGAAGAAATGATCATTTTTTTTTTTTGGATAGAAATCAAGCGGCAAGGGGTTTTTTGAAATTTTATAAACAAAAATAAGAGGTGTCAGAGTAATTTTTAAAAATGGAGGATTTGTGTATAATTACTCCAATTTGGAGTAATTTGCCCTTTTTGTAATAGTATTTATAGCAGTCTTAACGAGCCTTGCTTTATGTGTTTGGATCCCTCTCAGTTTTATCTTGACAAAACTGCATTGAAGGGGGAATTTATTCGGTAAATATCAACGACTGGGCCCAACATCCTCTCAGGAAAATCGGGCTGACGGGCTGCCAGTTTCATTAATGATTTTGGACCTTATTTTTTGGCCATTGGACATGATGGTTTTTTAGTGCACTGCACACTAATGGGTTTGAGTGAGGGTTGGCCCAGTTTGTTTACACATCTGCTTTTCATTCCTGCTCTATCTTCTTGACCTTCTTCTCTCAAATAAACCATTAGAATTCATGCTCAGGAAATTTGGGGTGTGTTTGTTTGCTTTTTCGTTTTCTTAATTTTTAATAGTTTTATAGATTGTTTTAAAATAGTTTTTAAAATAAAAGGTGTCTGATTATTCTCAACAATTTTAATTACAATAACACTATTAATGAAGAGCCTGTTGTTCTTATTTTTGGAATGTTTTGGAAACATTTGTATTTCTGTCTTTAAAACACACATTTCAAATTACAATTTTTTAAAATTGATTCCAAAAACACTTACGGAAACAAAATTTCTTGTTTTTAAAAACACAACCAAACATACCCTTAATATTTACAACAAGATCACAAGATATAGATGCATGGGCAGCAAAACATCATCTTTCGGTGCTTAAAATCCAGAGTTTACAACGGAAGCAATGTTAATGAGACTTTGGTTTGATGGATTAAAATGATAGGCTACACAAAAGTTACAAAGAATCAGTTGTACGGAAATACTGGCATCAAAATGCACATGCATTGTTGTCAATGCATATTGGAGCTTCAAAGATACATGCGTAACACTCATAACTGCAAAGCGTCTCTGATTGAAGAAAACTATTCAAAGTGCTCCTCCAAATCATTAGGTTGTCTGCTAACTCAACTCATTTTGAAAGCAGTGATGATACTTACTCATTATAAATGAAAAATATCTAATTTAAACCAACTCCACTTATCTGCCCGAATTTTAGAGGTTGAAAATTGTTTCCCATATCATAAAGCCAAGGCCTTGATGGAGGTGATATATAGTATGATGACTTTGTGTTAATTTCTTGAGTTATGTTTTGTCCAGTGAAAGAGATAAGGAGGGTCACCAGGGAGAAGAGAAATTAGATGAACTAACAAATAATAATGCCATATAAAGTATCTGCCCTCAAATATCTCCCAAAGAATTCAACCCAATATATAATACTCCAATACAAGTAAGTAATAAAGGTCCCATATCCAGAAAATAATATAGATAGGCCATAATAATTGACAAAATAACAAATCAGCAATAAATGGAAAAATATGCCGCCCAAAGAGGTCTAGAGTAGCACTGCTACAAGAGCCCATCCCAATATCAAGCTCCCACCCATCTTCTGCAGGCACCACAACTTCTCTACTCCACTCTGTAACCAAGTAATGTCACAATATTAATAAATAATTCACAAAATAAGTACTACACTAGAGATTAGACAAGGAAAAAATTATATCAATAACTCATAACCCACGTCCAAAATTAAGTGTGTAATTCACAATAAAATTCACTTTTTTTTTTTAAGAAAGTGAAGAATGAAGCCTAAAATAACATTTCCGAGTTTGTATTATCACACCCATTTGCTTTTTTGTTTTTTTTCATGTCAGTAGTTTTTGGGACAACAAAGGAAGTGGCCCTGCCATCTTACCATTGCAGACTTTGGAACATGCACCTAGTGTTTCATCCCCAGGCCACACCGTAAGTATTGTCATCAATGTATGTCAAAACCCAAAGAAAAACTAACCCTTTTCACTCACCTTGCTTTATTCCTCTCCCCTTCCCCTATTAAATATACCACGTTGTTGCAAACCTATAATGATACAAAAGGATCTAGCATCCAGCCACAAAACAAAAGATACGATGCTCAACACAGTACCACGTGTCTGCTTGGTGTTTCCTCTTTTCAGTCTTTTTCACAGATAGTAAAGCAAATTAACACAATCGAGATAAACTCTCCTGATCTTACTTTGTGAAGCATAATAATATCAGATCTAAACTGCTGAATTGGAGATCTCTGAGTTAAAAAACAGTAATCCTAAGTATGAAAATCAAACTGCAACCAAGATTGCATTAGAAAATACATGTTGGATTTGCTATATTACTCCGCTAAATCGCAACTATGAGTTCTCTACACAGTTAGGATTAAGCAAGAACTTACATCATCACTGCCAGTTGGAGTTGGAGTCGGGGAGATGGTGGACAAGCTCGGACCGGGAGCTCCAGCTGGCGTAACTGGTATGCTGCTGGGTGCGTCTGCTGGAGATGTCGATGGAGCCACAGCGGGAGAGGTGGCCGGGGGAGAGGAAAGTGGTGTTGGTGTTAGTGCCGGTGGAGGTGTGGCTGGAGGAGGAGTTGCAGGTGGGGGTGTGGCCGGAGGAGGAGTTGCAGGTGGGGGTGTGGCCGGAGGAGGAGTTGCAGGTGGGGGTGTGGCCGGTGGAGGAGTGGCCGGTGGGGGAGTGGCCGGAGGTGGTGATGTGGGTGGCGGAGAGCTAACTGGTGGAGGAGTGGATGCGGGTGGTGGAGCAGATGCCGGAGGAGGTGATGACTTAGGTGGAGAAGACTGCACTGGCGGTGGAGCACCTTGGGGAGTGGTGGGGGTGGGCGGAGCAGGGGTGGAGGTTGGCGGAGAAGCAGTGGGTGCGGTGGGAGTAGTAGGGGTAGGGGGAGCAGGAGATGAAGTAGGAGAATTGGAGGGCGCTTGGCCACCGACGCCGGCGACGACAATGCAGATAAAACCAAGGAAGAAGACGGATTTACGATCCATGATGATGTGAGAAGGCAGAGAGAGTGAGAAGGAATTGATGAGTTAGAGAGATGGGAAGAGTAGAGAGATTAAATAGGCGTGTAATTTTAGAAGAGATTAGTATGTTTGGTTCACAGGGAAAGGAAGGTTCGGAGTTATATTGTACCAGCTACCAAACAGATCTGTAAAATGTGAGACAGAACAAGGATCTGATTGCCACGTGTTGTCTAGTTCATATGATTTATGGAGACGTTGGCTACTGCAGCTGTAAAATCTATTCTACTCAGGTGGGTTTGCTCTTTTTGGAATTTTTTACCTGTCTTTGTCACCACTGAAGTCTTTGGGTAACAACCAGACAACTGGATCCTCACAGGTTCTCTTCTTTCTTAAGGTAATTTTTCTAATTTGGTAAATAAAAATAAAATGCGTTCCCCAAAAATAGATACAGAGTAAATTAAATTTGCTTGTGACTAAGGTGTTAATTGGATGACTTGCTTATCAGATAATATGACAGCATAAAACATCAAATTTCCTACCAAGTACTTTGCATTATTAGGAAAGATGTTCTAACCTTTGTATTTTGATTTTAAATGAAGATGGCGGATGAAACAGTTTTACTGTATACATTAAAGGGATATACAATTTTATAAATTTATTGAAGAATGTGCATGATATATTTTTAAATTAAAAGTTATCGAGCATTTAAGGGAAGATAAATTTGTTTTTAAAAGAAAGAGTGGGCATGATACCAACAAAATAATTACGAGGAAACATGCTAATTGCTAACTGTTTTTTGATGAATCACGTAACTATGAACTATGAAATAGAAAAAAGCTAATTGGATAGAAACCAGAATGATTAATATGGCAAATATAGTATGATGCGTATTAGGAATTAATCCCAACTCAATTACTGATTAATGAATTTCATGAAATGAGATGCCTTACCTAAATTCATCACCAATCATATGGATGTTTGGTACAAAATTGAAAATATATAGTATTATTAATTTGGTGTATATATATTTACTACAAGAAGCACAAACGCTGTGGGACATGTCTTCATGGCATTAAAGACTGGTTGGTAACTTAAATAAAGTAAAACCACAAAAAGACAAACTCAAAACTTAGAGCTTAGCATCCGTACGAGTTAATTACAACCATTTATGGTGTTAGGCATTCATTCTTAGTTGCTATATTATTTGAATTCACGTGTCTTCACCTCTTGCTAGCTATAACAAAACTTTGCTTACAAACCAATTCAATTTTTAATTACCAAATATTATTTTAATCATACAAAGCGTAATATATACTTATGAGCTAAAGAAAAATGGGTACATAGGGTTGAATTATAATAAAAAGGTTAAAGTGATGTTTTCATTCATCCCTCTCAAACATGGACACGTGTATTTGTTGTATAGTTAACATAGCTACGTATCAAAGCAAGCGGTACAATCTGAAAGGGAGGATACTACCTACCATAACTACCGATTGTTACACTTTGAAACAGCAAACTGTGATTCCAGAATGTCATAAATATTAATCATTATATTTAAATCTACAAAATTCTTAAAGAAACCAGTTTAAAATTATTCTACGAAGATATCATAAATTATAAACTAATAATATTGAGATTTAGATTATGAATGCAGATTGCATGTCACAATTGATATAATTATTATAAGGATTATATAAATTTAAAAGAAGAGGTTAAAAAGGCTGGCATTTTGAAAGACTAATAGCGATACAAGAATAAGATGATCCAGTCTGGAAAGTGTGGGTCAGAATGAAGATCAAAGTATAAAGAAACGTGATGGTAGGGATTGTTTGTTTAAAGGTCCAAAGTTATGAAATCTGGATGATGTTAACTTTTGAACCCCCTTTTGTTAGATGGTTTCTTTCTTTCCCATATTAATTCCAATCTATTCTTGCCGTCTGCCTTTTTGTTGTCTTCTAATGATCTCCACAGTTCTGCAGTATCCTTTTTTCAAAATTTTAAAAAATATTAATTAATTAACTGATCTGTTAAACTCATATATATATATAGTTGCTTTCAAATATTTTTAGGTTCTCTATGTCTGCCTCGTCGGTAAGATTATAATAAACTGAATCTTTGTCAACGAAGGTTAGCTCATATACTAGAAGCTTTACCATGTGTTCAAAATTTTAAATCTAGTTACAAGAATTAAAATTGATACTTGCTTGAATTCATTGATCTTTGTCAATGTTGGTTAAATAATTAGATTTTCTATTGTTTTATATATAAAAAAATATTATTTGTCCTAACTTATATAACTTGAAGCAGAATAGACAGAACAAAATACTCTACAACTTGATCTATTTCAAAGCCAATTTTTTGCTGCTAGCCACCAAGTAAGAACCAATTTCTCTGTTGCTCATTATCAACAAACCAACTTGCTGCTGCCAACTTGCAAGCAAGAATCAATCTCCCTACTATCCAAGTAGTCCATCATAACTCACCATCAACAAACCCCATTTCTTTATATTTTAATCTTATAATTTTAGTATAAATAGAATCCTAATTCTCATTGTAAGACATCGATTTTTAATTCAATATTTTGCAACTTTAAGAGAATTTCTTCTCCAAACATAGAGATCTAGCCAATCTAGGTGATGCTTACATTAGAAAACCATCACAGTGAGGCTTTGAACATTGCTAAAAGTGGTTTTTTTTTCTTCTTTTATTAATCTTGCTTCTAAGCCATTTGATATCAGAGTATCCTGATCCCCACCTATTTATCACTCTAAAAACTGCAAAAAACTTCAAAATTCTACAAACCAACCAAAACCGCCATGTTGTCACCATATCAGCACCTACGACCAACCAAAAGTAGCCATGCGTCATCCACTTTCACATCGCCACCCACTTCCATTAGGTCAATAGTTCTTTTTAATTATATATTGATCCTTCCCTTTTCTCAAAATTTTAGAAAAATCACTACAATTATACACTTTTTTTCAGAAAAGTCCTCCCCCATAATTTTGACATGCTCAATTCATTTTGTTATCTATTTTTCCTAGTTTCAGTTTGATTTTGAAAAAAAAAAAGAGAGAAAAAAATTCCTCTGGGACAGCACAGAAGTGACTCGAATTCAGATATTGGTATAGAAGACGATAACCTTTTTGGAAGATCACAAACTAACGATGATGTCCTATCCTCTTCATTTGATAGGCACAAATGTCATCAACAAAGAATTTATACCAAGTCATTCAACGATCTTGGAATTAAACTAGATATTTCTGAATTTGAAGGAATTCTATTACCAGATAATTTTATTGACTAGTTACACATGTTAAACATATTTTTAACCTTAAAGATATTCAAGATAAAAAATGTGTCAAAACTATCGCCATCAAATTGAAAAAAAAAATCATTAATCTAGTGGGAGAATCTTAAGCGAGAACGAAAACAAAAAAGTCAACATCAAATCAAAATCTAAGATAAAATGCAAAAAGAGTTCACACACAAGTATTTTCCAACTCACTATTGCCAGGAATGTTATCAAATTTCAAAATTTATGATATAGAGGCATAACTGTTGAAGAATATACAAAGGAGTTTGAATATCTCAAAATGAAGTGTGACATTCATGAGCCTAAGAAATAAGGTATTGCTCGCTACCCTGGGGGATTGAATTCTGAAATTGCAAATGTTGTATCCTTATAACAATACTATATTGTTGATGACATTGTTAAACTAGCCATGAGGGCAGAGAAACATAATGCAAAGAAAAATGCTACTAACCAATTCAGATCTAGGGAAGCTACAATGAAGCTAAGAATTTGGAACTCAAGAATAAACCCAGCGCCACAACAAAAGTTGCCAAAAATGAAAAAAGAATTAGAACCAGTCATCCTATCAATCTAAGCACTCAAAAGTGTTTTAAGTGTCAAAGATATGGTTATATTTCTTTTGATTGTCCGAATAGGATAGTCATGGCTATTGTTGAATGAGAGATTCATAGAGTGCCAACAAAAATAAAGAAGAAGAATGAGAAGTTAATTCACCTCAATCTAATGAAGAGCTTGTCTTAGCCAATTTAGGAAAATCTTTAGTGGTACAAAAGAGCCTTCATATTTCTATATCTCAAGAAGGAAATTGGCTTTGGTATAACAATTTTCACATCAAATGTACTTCTCGAGGAGAGGTATGTAATGTCATTATTGACAGTGCAAGTTGTAAGAACATAGTATCAAATTACATGGTCGAGAAGCTTGGACTTCCGACAAAAGATCATCCTTGACCTTATAAATTACAATGGCTAAGAAAGGAAAATAAGGTGAAGGTTATCAAGCCTTACCTTATGTCATTTTCCATTGGAAAAAATTATCAGGATGAAGTATGGTGCGATGTCATTCTTATGGATACTTGTCACTTGTTGTTAGGATGATCTTGACAATTTGATCGTCATGTCACCTATAATAGATTCAAAAACACCTATTCCTTTAACAAAGGTAGAGTAAAAATCAAGTTGACTCAATTGCGACCTAACGTGCTTATCAAGAAATCAGATTATCACTTTGGTCACTAAAAGATAGCTCAAGGAACTGTGAAGAAACTTTACCTTCTCCTATTGGTAGACCCAGATGACAAGGCCAATGTGCTTGAAGAAATGATGAGCCTTTTCAAAACCTTGTAGGATGTTGTTCAAGAAGAAATTCCTACCAGGTTGCCACCAATAAGAGATATCTAGCATGTTATTGATTTTACCCTAAGATTTGTCATTCCAAACAAACCCGCTTATAGGATGAACCTTCAAAAGCATGAGGAACTTCAATGCTAAGTGGGAGAATTGCTAGATAAGGGACTCATAAAAAAAATGTCAACCCCTATATAGGACCAGTATGTACGGTTTCCTTGGCCATGGGAGGCAGCAAGGGCTGTGAATTTCAAAAATTTCTTCTCCCCTTTGGCTAAGGAAACTCCCATA
>JANHAO010025386.1:0-11359 GCA_026873985.1 Saraca asoca
AAACAAAATGCATATATATAATGTTATGAAGCTAGACGAGGTGGAACTAGATAGTCCAATTATTATCTCCTAGGTATGACAATTTTGAATAAATTCGTAACATTATTTCAACAGTTGGATAGTTTTGAATTTACAAAAATTAGTTATGGATTTCAAAAACCAATCAAATCATTTTTTTAATTTTCATTTTTTTCTTTAAACTATTTTTTGTTAACTTGTTGACGGTGGAATTATGTCAACTAAAGAAGTTCTTGAAACCCCAAATTGTAGTCTAACAATGTAAAGAGAGATAAAAAGAGAAGAAGATGGAGAGAGTAAGAACAAAGAGGACACAAGGAATTTTCAACATGGCTCAGCTAAAATTGGTTGATCGACCCCTATGTACATAGTAATTTATTTTTGGGGATGTGATTACAAAGTTTTTGAATGCTATTGATAGCTTTATCTCTATTGTATCCATTTTTTTATGCTTTCTATACAATGATCATAACCCTTATTTATAGTGTTTGGGGGTATAATATGTCAAAAACAAAAAGATTCCAGAATTCCAATTTCCTTTATGAATTTCCATGAAAATAATTAATTAGTCATGCAAGTTGATTCCTACAAGTTTGCCATGCAAGTTGGTCCCATTCTTGGGTTTAACCACAATGTGGGCCCTCCAATTTGTGGGCTATACCTCGTTTCTAATGACCTGAGGCAACCACTTTGACCCTTGAATAGCGACCTCAAGTTTGATTTCAATGACTTGAAGCCTCGTTTCAACAAGCTTAGTTCTAATTGGAGTGGGCCTCCATAAACTGGGCTTATCTATCAGGCTTTTACCAGCCCATTCATATGGTTCAAGAAACACCCACAACATTAGCCCCTTAGCTCTCAGTATGATCTACAGACTGGGAGCTGTAGTCCATTGATAAAAGCTGACAATAGTGATTTGTCACACCATCATTTAGACTTTTTGCCTACCATTTTATCTATGCCAATTCATATCATCATTATTGCATTCAATGCACATAGTTTCCTATATCCAATAGCATGGCAGTAGTGCTTTTTGCTAGACCATCAGATCGGTGGTAGTTGATTGGCCTCTAGATCCAATGGTAAGGCTGATCAAGTTATAGGGTGACAAGAAACCCTTTTTCTCTCTTATTTGTCACTTTGAAAACTATCATTTCTGCTTCCAAGCTTACCCACAAATGTCGTTGTTCTTCATTTTCCTGTTTCATCTGGTTTGTCATAAAACATTCCAGATTTCAGATTGCTAGAGATCAATTTTCACTGACCATCCTCTGCTTAGAGCTTATTCTTACTTTCTCAATACAATAAGTTTCTTCAGACTCTTGGCCTTTTACTTTTTATGAATTTTTGGCTTTGTGGGTTTCTTGTGTTTTGTAAGCTTGCTTGAAATTTTGCATACTAGTTTTAGGGTGGTAGCTTGGATTTAGACTTCAGTTTCCCAGGGTTTAGTAAGCTGATGGGTTTGTTAATTGAGCCCCCTAGATTTGGATTTCAGGCATGGTAACCCAAGGTGTTGTATAGCCTATTTCATAGGAAACCTCCCTGTTAGTCTTAGTTCTTTGCTATGGTCTACTTACAATGACCTAACCATTCTTCCTCCTTGTTTATAGATGGTTTTAACTCATAAATGCCACTGTTACCTAATAGGGAGTGTTCATGAGTCTGATTCTCTAGCCCATACTGAGGAGTTGGTACATGTTATAGATGAAGCAGCCTCCAAGTACGATGAGGTCATGGAGGATTTTGTTATTCATCCTGATCCTACTGAGGCTCAGCAAGTTGTTAGTCATCCGAGTTCCTTGGCTCATGTAATGTTAAGCATTACCACTTGACCATCAGACTTGATGAGCTTAAAGACATTGTTGAAACTTATCATCTTCCTGAGGGCTATCGTATTTCGACACCCTCTCCTGGTGACCAAGCAACCTATCCCCCCTCAAGCTTCGTTGTTATCAGCACTCACCACCTTGATGTTGCACTTAAGTTCCCAATTCACCTTTATATTGTAGAATTGTTAAACACACTAAAACTTTGCTTGTGCTAGCTCACCCCAAATTCCTATTCTCAGCTCGCCACCCTTGCCCTTGTTTATCTTAGGAATAACCTCCTTCCCCCTTCTGTAAGGGTTTTTTGCTATCTTTATAGCATTAAGAGCATGGGTTATCAGTATAGATTTTATTATCTTTCAACTCGGTAAGTTGAGTACAAGAAGATTTTGTTGTAAAGTGATGCAAAGGGAAAATCTAATGTAGAGAATTACAAAACCCGCTGGTTTAATGTTTCTTGCCCATCTTTGTGTCGTCTTCGTAATTTTGGTTTCACCCTTACTCTCGATAAGCAAGCTAAGGATGTGTGAGCTTGCATAAAATTGCTTATTTCTTTCTTAATTTGATATTTCTATTTTATTTTGTAGAAGGAGCTGGTAAGGAAAAGCTAGCATTAGAGGCCGAGGAAGTTGAAGTGTTGGTTCAATTTGCTATTATGAGTGACTTCATAAATGGCCTCAAATTTGATGAAAAACTTTTATGCTCACATAAGCTTGCTCCAGCACTAAACATTGAGCTTATTGAAGATATCGAAGCTTGCCCAATCAAAGAGGTTGATTCAGAAAACTTCTAAGAGCCTAGAGGAATGGCAAGGCTAAACCTTCATGCTCCCCAATCCTATACTTGGTCTATTGACACTACTACTATTACGACTTCATCCACTCTGGTTGCTGTTGCTCTTGCTACCAAAAGTCAATCTTCTCCAACTATAGAGTAGTGCCCTCATAGGCACTGGTATCCATTTTACAATTGCATGTGGTCAAGACGATCAAGGTTCCACCCTCAAACAAACCTTCTACTAAAAAGCAAAGAATGGACAAAGGGAAAGAAGTTACTTCTAAGCAAGTTTCATTTAATGCCAAAGCTGAAGGGTGACCTAATGGCCTTTGTCTAAGAATGAGGGCTTATTTCAACTTCCTTAAGGAAAATGTGGAATAAACTCTGGGAACTTATACCCAAGCACTAGAGTCAGAGATGTCTGGGAAGGCCTAATGGGCTATATAGTTTGTCATGGTCTACTGGTAAGTTAGGCCCTCTAAATTTGATTCTTTTGTCTCCGCATGAGTTAATGTAATTATTTGATTTTGTAGAGCATGTTGAGAGCAATTAAATTGAGGGACAAGCTTCTAGTTTGGGAGGAAGAGAAGAAGAAGCTCAAGGGCAACTTGGCCACCATAAAAGCTGAGGCGTTGGAGCTGAGAGGCATAACAAGAAACGTCGAAGCTACCAAGAAAGAGGCTGAGGATGCTTTATCTCGCAAGGAAGCAAACCACGAGGCTATCAAGTCTAGCCTTACTTTGGAGCTAGTAAGAGTAAAAGGTGAGCTAGATGTGGTAGTGCAGAGAGCTAAGGCTTCTAAGAAGGAGACAAAGGTGGCCAAGAATGAAGTTGTTTTGGCAAATGAGAGATTGCTTGAGCTAAGGTAGAAACTGCCAAATTGGTGCAAAAGTAAAGGATAATACCTCCACAAACTTCTTGTTCACCTTATGGGAAAAGCACCTAGACATGGATTTCTCCTTCTTTGGTAGGAATGTTTATGAAACCATTAAAGGCTTTGAGGAGGATGAGAAGGTAGCTTCTTCCAATGAGGATGTGCAGCTTGTAGGTGGAGTTTCTTCAGCCTAGGGCACTATTCAAAAGGAGTACAATGCGTAAGTCATGGTGGCTACTAATGAAAAAATGATGGACAACCTACTTGTCCCATGTACTGATCCTTCATTTCACAAAAGCTCAGCTTCTAAAGGTTAGTTTTCTTAATAGGCATTGACATTGTAATTTTTGAGTTCCATTGTAAAACTTCGATATATACATTCACCTCCCTGAAAGGGGCTTCTAAATGACAATATTTTTGCTTTGTTCTTTGGTTTCCACAATTAAATGCTCTATCGATTGCATGCAACACTTTTGCTAGCAAATCATAGCTCAATAAACATTTGACAAATTGAATGCCCAGTAAGTTGCATCAATGTATCCTCAGTTAGATAACCATGATAATGTATATTTACCAAGCAAGCGATGCATATTTGTCTACTATCCACGTCAATGTATATTTACCAAGCAAGGTAATGTATATTTGTCGGATCAACCAAGACAATGTATATTTGCTCAAGCAAAATAATGTATATTTGATAGGTAGATCATGACAATATATATTTGCTCAAGCAAGATAATGTATATTTGTCAGGTATTCTTGGTAAGTTGTGCCTTAGCTACCAATGAATTGAGTGATCAGACATGTTGTATAAGAGATGCATTAAGTGTTCAGATAGGTCGCATGAAAGATGCGCTTTTGGTAGTATGAATAGTTCACACCACAGCAATTGTGTTACTCAATGGGTCATGTCACAGCAATCTTGTTGCTCAATGGGTCACAGATAATGATTCTTTGGTCTATCTGAATGAGCGTTGACTAGTAAAATGGCTCTTTTTTGGCTTGAGAATAGTTTGCTTCCTGCATAACAATTTACTCAATATATTGAGAGATTAATAAGCAAAGATATAATGTCATAGGAATAAGAGAGAAAATTAAAATTTATTATTAATATGGGCAGAGATGCTCAACATCCCAAGCTCATAGGAATTTATCTCCATTCATATTCGCTAAATAATAAGCTCCATTTCCCAAGTCTTTTTTGATAATGTAAAGGCCTTCATAGTTCGGACCTAGCATCCCTTCACTAGGTTGAATGTTGCTTTCCACTATGAAGTCACTTTAAGTTCTGTAGGAATCAAGGCTTCAGATTCGTATACCATTGAGAAAGGGGTTTGTCCTATGGTGCTATGAGTTATAATTCTATAAGCCCAAAGTACTTTCTGTAGCTTGTCTGGCCATGCTCCCTTCTTGGCCTCCAACTTGTTTTTAAGATCTATTTGATGATCTTATTAAGAGCTTCAACTTGCCTATTGGCTTGAAAATGGTCTACGATTGAGAAGCTCTTCACAATTTTAAGGTTGTTGTATAACTTGATGAGTTGCTCACTATTAAACTTGGTCCCATTATCAGTCACAATCTATTGTGGGACTCCAAATCTACAGATAATACTAGCCTATACAAATTTTTCAATTTTTAAAGAAGATATTTCCACGAGTTCCTTAGCCTCTGCCCATTTAGTAAAATGGTCAATAGCTACTACCACATATTTACAATTTACGTGACCTATTACGAGTGGTCTAGTTGAATCCATGCTCCAAATTGTGAAAGGCTAGGGATTGACCATTTGTTGCTGATAAGCTAGTGGAGCTCATGGGATTTTAGCAAATCTTTGGCTTTTGTCACATCTTTTTGCGAGGTTAAGGGCATCCTGCTTCATGGTTGACTAATAAAATCCCAGTCAGAGTGCCTTTTGAACTAGAGATAGCCCCCCAGCATGGTTCCTACAATTGTAAGGATGAATTTCCTTCAGGATGGTGACACAATCATTGCCGTTTATACACCTTAAGAGCAAAGTGGAGAATCTCTTTTTACTTGACATGTCATTGAAGATACAATATCTAGTTGCTCGAGCTCAAAGACGACGTGCTTCTAGTTTATCTTGTGGCAACTTGCAATCTTGCAAGTAATCTAGGATTTGATGCATCCATAAGTCTTGTGTCATAGCAATTGCCATCACAACATCTTTTTTATCTGTGCTTGGTGATGGAAGGAACTCCGCTGGAATTGCTCCTAGGAAATCTGCATCTCCTATTATGGCTAAACAAGCTAATGCATTTGCATGTGTGCTTTTGTGGAATTAGATTGACCTTGTATTATTGAAAAGAAACAAGCAGTTCCCTAACCTTTTGAACTTAAATGGCCATTTTAACCCTTTTGTTTGATATTCATCACATACATGACAAACTATGAGTTAGGAGTCGCCAAAAATTTTTAGGTTTTTAGCTTGCATCTCTTTTGCTAGACGAAGTCTTACCAGTAACGCTTCATATTTAGCTTCATTATTTGTGGCTTAAAATTCAAATCTTAGTGCACAAAGGATTTTGTGTTTCTCTAGGTTGATAAAAAGCATTCCTACCCCAACCTTTTGTTTGCTTGATGACCCATCAACATATAACTCTCAATATGGAGCCTCTGGGGCCTTTATTCCCTCCTTTATTGGGCCTATGAATTCTGCAATAAAATCTACTAAGGCTTGTCCTTTGATTGCTGGTCTTGATTTATACTCAATGTCAAACTGAGCTAGTTCGACTGCCCATTTAAGTAAATGACCTAAAGCATTAGTCTTCTATAGGATTTGCGTTAGTGGGAACTACATTGGCACCACTATGCTCTGTGCTTGGAAGTATGATCTTAGCTTTCTTGATGCCACTACAAGGTAATAAACAAGTTTCTCCATTAGCGAGTACCTTGCTTTAGCATCTAACAATCTTTTGCTCACGTAGTAAACTGAAAACTATGCTCCATCTTCTTCTTGTATGAGGGCCGCACTAAGAGCATGCTGAGATACCCATAGGTAGAAAATGAGCTTCTCACCTTCCTTTGGTTTGATAAGAGAGGAGCTTGACCCATGTAATCCTTAAGCTACTAAAAGGCAACTTTGCATTGCTTGATCCATTCAAAGTGCTTTGCCTTTTTCAATGCATCAAAGAAGGGGACATACTTATCTATCACTTTTGAAATGAATTTACTAAGTGCTACGCCCTGGTTGTTATGGCTTTGAACATCTTTAACTCTGGTTGGCAACCTCAAGTCAATGAGAGCTTTGATTTTTTTAGGATTCACCTCGATTCCCCTATTGTTAACCATAAATCTGAGAAACTTTCTTGATGCCACTCCAAATGCACATTTGACTTGATTTAGCTTCATTCGATATTTCCTTAGAATTTGGAACATTTCCTTAAGATCGTGCATGTGGTTGGCTACCTATTCAGATTTCACCAGCATGTCATCCATGTATACCTCCCTTGTTTTCCCTATCTTTTCCTTGAACATCATATTTACTAATTGCTGATAAGTTGCCCCTGCATTCTTTAATTTGAAGGGCATCACCTTATAATAATACAAGTCATGGTCAGTGATGAATTAAGTGTGTTCCTCATCTTATAGGTTCATGGGGATTTGATTGTATCCTGAGTAAGCATCCATGAAGTTTAGAAGTTGATGACTAGTAGTTGCATCCATGAGCTAATCAATTCTTAGAAAAGGGAAGCTGTCCTTCAAACATGCTTTATTAAGGTTTGTGAAATCAACACAGGTTCTCCACTTACCATTCTTCTTCTTCACAAACATAGGGTTTGCTACCCAAGTTGGGTAGTGAGCTTCTTAGATAAGTTTAATGGCTAAAAGTTTATCCACTTCTTCTTAAAGAGTGGCATAGCACTCAACGATCATAAGCCTCCTTTTTTGGTAAACGAGCTTATGAAGAGGTTCGATATTGAGCTTGTATGACATAATTTTAGGATCAATTCCTACAATGTCTTCATGGTTCCAAGTGAAAATGTCCAAATTTTCCTTGAGAAATTTAGCTAGCTAGATCTTTATGTTCGGAGATAGGTTTTTTCCTAGCTTGAGGCATCGTTCAGCATTTACCTCACTGACTTGCACATCTTTGAGCTCTTTTATAGGTCCAACTATTTTTTTTATATCTACCTCATGAGAATCGAGGTCGTGGCTGACTCTTGATGTACTTCCAACTTGACATTTTTTGCCAAACACCATATTAACCTTCTTCCCTTTTACACCTAGTTTGACCGCATCCTTATAACAGTGTTGAGCTACTTGCTGCTCACCCTATACACATCTAACCCCATTTAGAGTTGGGAATTAGAAGGTAAGGGTTCTGGTAGATTTGACCATGTCTTGGTCATTCATTGTTGGTCGCTCTAGCACTACATTATACGCTAAAGGACAGTTTATTATTAGAAAATCTGATAGGACAGTGGCTTGGTGGTTTGAATCTCCTCGAGTGATGGAAAGTCTGACTTGCCCTACTGGTAGTATTGCGTCTTCCATGAAGCGATAGAGGGGTTCAGGGGAAGGTCTCAACTGGTCTAAGCTTAGACCTATTTGATCAAAACATCCTTTGTACATGACATTTATCGAGCTATCAAAATCAATCATTATCCTTCGTACTTTGGCATTACTGACTCTTGCTTGGATAAGCAATGCGTCATTGTGAGAAAAGTGTACTTCTCATGCATCTTCATTCGTAAAGGTGATGTTGTTTGAGATCATTTTAGCCTTCTTGGCAAGCCACTCAGATTCACCATGACTTGCCAATAGGACGTGGTTTGCCTCTCGCCCATAGCATTCATGTGACCTATTCGATGTTCCTATGATGTGAGGCCCACCAAGGATGGTGAATATAGTTCTCATGGCAAGCACTTCCTCCTATTCGGGAGTCTATTGGTGTTGTTGCTAAACCAGTTGTTGGGGTTGTTGAGGTCGCTGACCCGCAGGCCGCACCACATAATTTCTCAAATGATCTCCTCTAATCAAATCTTCGATTGAATCTTTATGTGCCTAGCAATTGAAGTGTTGTGCCCAGCTTTATCATGATAGGCACAAAACTTGTCTCCATTTCTGAGTTTGTTAGGGTTCTTTATGGGATTTGGCTTCCCAAAGTCCTTCCTATTCTTTTCTGTTGCAAAGGTTTTATCCCGTGTATCTGACAGAATGTTGTAGTTATCATGGCAACCTAGACGTTGAGGTCACTTACTCTTGGCCTTCTTTGCAACTTGATTAGCTGAGCCATCCTACTGGCTTTCCTTGCCTTTTTCACCATTTCTTCTTTTTTTACTTTGGCTGGTAGTATTTGCTCCTTCTTTTTCATTGGACTTTCTTGGATAGAAGGTTTTTTCCCACCTGATTTACTTAGTAGCTCATTCATAAAATTCAGCTAAGTCTCACACCATAGACTTATATATGCTCTTGTATAACTCTCTGTCTTTGCGTAGTCCTACCATGATCACTGTTAGGATGCTCTCGTCGGAGGGACTTGCTACATTGTTGATCTCTTGTTTGAAGTAGGTGATGTAGTCTTTTAGCGACTTGCTCTTCCACTGAAAGATCGTTGTGAGGTAGCAAGATGGTGCGAGCTGCCATTTCAGTGCTTGTATTGGTTAGTGAACCTCTTCTGACACTCTTCCTAACCACCAATACTACATGTTGGGAGACTCTTAAATCACGTTCAAGTTATGTCTCCAAGAGTAGCTAGGAAAACACGACACTTAACTAATGGACTAGTCATATAGAGATCCATCTGCATGTTGAATACGTCCAGGTGGTTATAAGGGTCACTATCCCCATTGTATTATGAAATAATGGGAATTTTAAATTTATGAGGGAGAAGCGTTGTTTCGATCTCATTAGAGAATGGGGACCTCTCCTCATAGTATTCTCAGCTACCCTATGCCTGAGGGCATTCTTCTAACTACTTCACTCTTTGGAATAACTCTTCTATCATTGGGGTCATGAGTCTCAGATTGTCAGCTAGAATATTGCTAACTCCTTCTACTTTCATGATCATAGGAGTGATGAAATGAGGTACCATGATTTTTCTGCCCATAACCCAACGAATGTTGACCTGAGACATGCTCTTGTCTAGTCTTGTTCAAGCATTCTGCTTGACGCGAACTCTCACATTGCTGATCATTATGATCCTCGTGTGTCCAGTTGACATTTGATCTCATCCACAAGTTGGAGGAGCGAGTTAATCAGCGTGCTGATGCGCTTATCTAGCTGGCCACTCCTCCTGAGCTCCATGTCATGGCTGTTGGAGTACTCCTCCAGGCATAACAACTCTATCCTATCTTTGCATGCCCAGGGTTTGTGCTTATGTCAGCATTCTAACAACCTCAGCCAGTTTTTTACTGTGTTTTCAAGCGCTTCCTGACGCTGGTGCCATGTTTGCACTACATTAGATCCAGGTATAATAACAAGCTGATGGTGGAGTGTGGGGGGTAAGCCAGTGGTTGTTCCTGGAGCGGGACCGACAGAAGTGGCTGCCACAGGATGAACCGGTTCCCAATGTTGTTCAATGTGACCTTCCAGCTAGTTATTTGGAGTGTCAAAACTTTGGGTGATTCTTCCTCTAGCCATTGTTACAGAACAAAAAATTAATTAAAATGTAAGAAATCAACCAGAATGTAGTTTAGGCCTTCCTTTTAACACCAAAATATTGACGATGGAATTACATCAACTAGAGAAGTTCTTGAAACCCCAAACTACAGTTTGATAATGTAAAGAGAGATATAGAGAGAAGGAGATGGAGAGAGGAAGAACAAGGAGGACACAAGGAATTTTGAACATGGTTTGGCTAAAATTGATTGATCGACCCCTATATTCATGGTAATTTATTTCTGGGAATGTATTTATAGATATTTTTGTATGCTATTGATAGCTTGATCTCTATTGTGTCCATTTTTTCATGTCTTCTGTACAATGATCTTAACCCCTATTTATAGTGTTTGGGGAGTACAATATGTCAAAAAAGGAAAGATTCCAAAATCACAGTTTGCTTTACGAATTTCCATGAAAATAATTAGTCACACAAGTTGATTGCTACAAGTTGGCCATGCAAATTGGTTCCATTCTTGGATTTATTAGTCACACAAGTTGATTCCTACAAGTTGGCCATGCAAATTGGTTCCATTCTTGGATTTAACCATAGCGTGGGTGCTCCGATCTGCGGGCTATACCTCATTCCCAATAACCTAAGGCTGCCACTTTGACCCTCTTTCGGCGACCTGAAGTTCACTCTCAATAACCTAATGCCTTGTTTCAATGAGCTTAGTTCTTATCAGAGCTGGCCTCTATAAACTGGACTTGTCTATCGGGCTCTTACCAACCCATTTTCATGGTTCAAGAAACACCCACAACATAAACCAATAAATTTCACCAATAATAATAATAATAATAATAATCTTAACACACATAATTGAATACGATATCTCTAGTTTGCTTTTTTTGCTTTGAGTCTCTTACTATTTTTTAGAAGTCTCAATTGTGCAATGGCTTTACCTAACGTGTCCAGAAACATTACGAGATATAGAAGTATGAATCCTTCATATTTATTTTTCCTTTTTTTTTCATATTATATATTTATGATTCTATAGTGTGATTCAATTGATAGGAACATAATTTCAAAATGGAAATGGCATATTGCAGTGTTAAAATGGGTGTGCAACATTCACTTCTAGAAAGAGAACATACAAGTTGAACGCACTACGTGCACCGGCCCCGCAAGCTTTCTCTTCGCATGTGAGTGCTACGACCCACGTTTTGGTGAAAATTATTATTACTACAGAGTAATTATAATAAATGACAATTGGAAGGAGGCATTGATTGAAGATCAGTTCTT
>JANHAO010025387.1:0-11360 GCA_026873985.1 Saraca asoca
ACTTGAAAGAAAATCCACTATGATCTCACAATTGGAATATTAATGTCCTCATCACTTTTCCAAGGAAGTTTCAGAAGCAATCTAATAACAAAAAGCCATCTTTCAGGAATTTCACATATAAAGGTTTCTATATAAGGAACTTGATATCTTAATACATGATTACTATGAAATAGATTGTTTATTCTACGATTGTTCATTAGGGTCTAAAGTATTAGTATGCAGCTCGGCCGGAGCTGGAATGCTACCAGTGAGCCTGTGGAGGCTATTGAACAAACTAGGCTGTTTTAAAGCCTTTAACACAATATCTTGAAAAATTGACTGTAGAGTTACTAGAAAATAAATCTGATAATTTAGGAATACTCATTAGGTCTCAAAGAGTCAGTCCTCAGCTTGCCGTCGACCGAGGAGCCACCGGTAACCCAAAAACCAAGCTGGCCAAACCAGCTACGGAATAGAGGAACTGTGAGTTTCAACTTCCCAAAATCAGTCAGCTCCAAAAAGGATGCAGAAAGAAGCAAGAAGAAGACGGCAAGGCGGTCACGGTGAAGCCGCCATGTCCGGCCAAGCAAGAGCTACCCGATCGAAGCCCATTCCAACCGGAGAAGAAAGGAAGAACAAGCGAAAAGGCCAAACCATTTTCATCACCGTCGAAGCACTCATCAGTGCAGCTCAACCTTTGGAAGCACTACCTGGAGCCGTCATGACCGAAGAAACCAACTCGGGATGAAGAGAGAGGAAGGCCCGGGGAAGAAGATATTTTCGGAGGAAAAGGGGCTGAATGGGGCTCGGGCTCCTTCTCCAGAAATCTAGAAGGGGGGCCAGCAAAATATCAACCCCCAGGCGACCGGAAATCGGCTGGGCTGGTCACAGGCCAAAATTTTTTCACTTTGGCCCAAAACTTTGCCTTATTTCAAAATTTGCCCCACCTGAAATCGAAACTTTTTAATTTAGTTCCTATCGATTTTTCAGTTTAGTCCTTTCCATATTCAAAAATTTATTTTAAATTTTCCTTTTTATTTTTCCTATATTTCCAGGTGTTACAAGCTGAAGAACCGACAAGCACGCTGGCTCCTTAATCTTATTCTTGTTGTCCTCCTCAATTAAAGAACTCTCTCTCAATTGCCTCACTCTCAACACTAAGAATTCAAAAAAAGCAAGAGAACACGGTTGGAAAGGATGAATCCCATAGCATAACTGTGAGGAAATAATTCAAGATCTACAGAAGATTTTCTAGAATCCTCAAAGAAGAATTACCTATAAAGACTTCCTATGCAACAAGCCATACACACCTCATTAAAAAACTAAACCATTAGAAACATGGGGGGCTAAGCTAAGGCACCAATCAGGTTACTCTGTGAAGAAGGAAGAAAGATTTCTTATGTCTTAAATAGACTAGTCTGGCCTCGCCAAAGAGTCCAAAAGATATCTAGTTGTTCTTAATCAAATGGTATAGAAGAAAATAAGGCTACCATGCCAACAGTTATGAAACACATACAGTAGAGGATATGGCTTAGAGCAGATGAAACGACATATTGAATGCAAAGACTTTGACTACATGGCAATCCATAAACAAAGACTTTGCTAGCAAATTACAACTCTCAGAACTCTCAACCCACAAAACGGACTGAGAGTTAGGGGGCTAATGTTATGGATATTTCCTAGTACTATGTGAAATGGGCTGGCAAAGGCCCAACAGCAAATAAGTCTAAATGAGAAAGAACCCAAACCACCCAAAAGCTAAGATCACTTAAGGGTGCCAGATTGTCAGCTATAAACTTATAGCATAGAGCGAGGCCAAAGCAGTAGCCCCAGCTCGTTAAGAGATGAGCCTCGGCTCATATGGCTAATAGTTCATCCTGCATAAGCCCGCATTGCCAAATGCGAGCTCGACATCGCTAGCAAAAGACCAGTAGCGACCCCAAGATAGGAGTCCTAGCTCGTAAAACGTAACATCTTGCCTGACTAAAAGCTCACCATAGGTGAACCTAAAGTAGGCATCCTTTCAAATCCAACTTGTGGGACCAATTTGCAAAAAGTAACTTACAAAGGCCCACATGCAGAAAGCAATTTGCAAAAGCCATACTTGTCAAATACACTTATTATTTGATGTAACAGATGTATAACTTATTAAATTACATTTGTAACCTTCCAACCTCCATAAAAAATGGGAGGAATAGATACAATAAGAGAACCCTCGGAATAGATATTGTAACTTTGTTAAATTTTTCATAGAAATAAAATCATCCGTGAACGTAAGAATCTAAACAAAGGATTTTAACCGAATCATGCTAAAATCTTTGGTGTTCATCTTGTTCTTCCTCCTTTTTCTTACTTTAGTTGTTTTCCTACTTTTCTATTACTAGATTGCAATTTAGGGATATAAAAACTATTCAAGTTGACTGAGATTTGGGACTTACCAAATTTCACCGTCAATAATTCCTCCTTATATATTTAATTCCATTTTCTTTTAATTTTCATAAGTTAAATCAAATACCTCTTATTATGTCAATATAAATAAATTTAAATTAGTTTTGAATTATATTTAGCACGTGTATAGAGAAATTTATATTTAGTATGCCTTAATATCAATTTAAAGCTATTTTTTATTTTAATTATAGTTTATTAAATCTAAATTGCTCAATTTTAATTTCTAATAAGATATTAAAAGAGAAATAAAATAATTTAGTTAAAATAAAACTAATCAACCGAAAACCAACTTTTTGAACAAGATTATACTTAAAAATGGATTAAAAAAATTGATTTTTTCAACTCTAATTGAGAGGTTACCAAACTTTAGAGATCTTAAAACTGGCTATAATATTGCACCTTTTAGTTGATTTTTGTAATTTGACAAACACTCCCTTAATGTTAGCCTTAAGTTTCAAAGTAATTGCATTGATTTTTGTGATGCTTTCCTATTCTAATATGAGTGAGGCCTTCTAAGATAAATTACCCAATCTCATTGATAGATTAGTCCATACAACATATATTTTTAAATATAGCAAAATTGAAAGATTTGAAGTTTAGAGCACTATGATTAGCGATGAGGTCAGAATTAGTTGAGCTTTTATAATAAAAACCGATAATCTTCACTCAATTACATTAATGTGTAAAGCATTTAAGGTAAAAAAAAAAAAAGATAAAAAAAATGTAAGTAGAATTTAAGTCATCACAAGCTCATACCATTACAACAAATTAAACCTAAGAAGGCCCAATCATATGAATAGGAAGGAATTTTGAAGTTCAAAGATAGACTTATGGACAGGAAGTAATAGTTGATGATTTGATTATTTGTATGTTACTAATCAAAAAGATAATTTTTAATTAATTCATCAAAATATAATCAGATATATATATATATATATATATCTCTCTTTACTTTTTAATGTATTGTTAGGACAACATGAAAGCATGATAATTATTAATTATGGAGTAATCTTTAACATTACTGGTACTTGTTCATTAGTAGCAGATCAATTAATTATAGAGATTTGCATTAATTTTTTTTTTTCAATTCTATATAACCAACATCACATTTTGCATATTGTTGTGATTAAGCTTTATCAATTTAGTTTTTTTCTTTTTCATATCCTCTGTCATGGCAAGAAACACAAGTGATATCCCCATTGATTTTCAAAATAATTATAATGGTGATTATAATATTTATGATAAAATATTTAGTTTATTTAAAAATGCAAAATATTTTTAAAAAATCCTCAAATTTAAATGTTTTGGATAGAGAGAAATGTTGGCTCTCGATCATAGGTTACTACATTCACAACTAAGTGCTCCAAGATAATTTAAACTTTCACTCTCATCTGTAAGTGCAAAGTTAACTTTTGTTTGTTGCTAAATTATTGCATAAATTTATATAGTAATTCAAATTAAAATAATCATTTATGTAAATTGATTTATTTTGTAATTTTAACAAAAAATTTAAATATTCATAATATTATTCATTTCCCATGCATACTTTAACATGTCATCTTTGATTCTTTATATAAAAGTTTGGATTAATCTTTTGGTAAAAAAATAAAGAGTATTAAATAACTTGTATCAATCTCACTTTAATATCTTAATATATTGTTTAAATACAATCATAAGACTAAAATAATTATTTGTGTAAATCTCATCGATTTCTAAAACAGAAAATTTGTATTGAAAATAAATAAAATAGAAAATTCATTTTTTAATAAATTTTATTTATACAAAAAGAAATTACAAATCATAATATTATTAATTTTGTTATTTCTTATAAATATATAATGGCAATGAAATTATATCAAAACAAGTATATTAAATTTTATTAAAATTATAAATTTGTACAAAATTTATATATAACAAATATATGACAAGTTACAATTATTAAATTATGCGATAATTTCTGTTAAATTAACAATTTTTTTTTGAAAAATTATAAATTATTATGAGAAAGGAATCAAAAGTATAAAATTGAGGGAAATGTAAAAAAAATTTAACTTTGAAGTGGTTAGATTTATGCTTATAAACTTTAAAAATTTGAAATTGAAACATTAAACTATACAAAATTTAATAAGTAACTTTTATTATCCACTTAATTAATCATTTTATTTAATTATATGATTTTTTATAAAATTTTTAAATAAGTATCATAATATCATTAAATATTGATTTATTATGTTATTTTTTCACATAATTTTATAAAATTAATAGAAATTAAATTAGACATATAAAATTTTAAATAAATATATAAAATATGTTAAAATTATGAGTGAAAATGATATGATAAACCAAGAAACAATGATATTATAATTATTATTTAAAAATTTAATAAAAGAATCACTTGATTAAATAAAAAAATTATTAAACAGACAGTATGTGTTAAGTCAAAGATTTTGGATGATTAAAGAATTTAATTTCAAAATTAATGGATATAAAATTCAACTATTCTAAAAATTTAAGTGATTTTTTTTTTAGCAAATTTTTACCAACTAAATAAACAAAGAATAAAATAGGCAGTAAATATATATATATATATATTGTTTCTTATAACGTAGAATTTATAATAATTAATTATAGGTTAAATAATTTATTACAATATTTTTGGAAATATTTGATTAATTTTTAAAATATTTTAATAACTAATTATTGATAATAATCTCAATTAAACAAAAGTTACTTGAATAACTTTTATTTTAATTAGGATTATAAAAAAAAATTAAATTTTTTACTTATATTAAACTCGTTATTCTTTTCTTTCGTCTCAATTGTTCTTATGCTAAAAATAATAACAAAATCTTGTTTCCTCTCTTTCTTTATTATCCTTTTTCACTAATTTAATACTAAAAAATAATTTTTTATATATCATTTAAATAAAAATAAATTATATATAATTAATTATTAAAATATGTTAGTAAAATAAAATAAATTATATTCAATTAATTATTTAAAAACTCTATTATTAATAATCAATTATTTTGTTATTATATCAAACAAATTCATATATTTATTGGATTGCTAACCTCCGCACGGATACAAAGATTAGTGTCTTTCACTTTTACTTGAATTAAAAATCCAACTTTCTTTTCTCAAATTAACTTAAATATAAATGGCATCTTAGTAATTTTCACTTTTCATTCAACGTAGAGATGACAATTTTATCTACATATTCGTTTATTTAGGGATAGTCGCCTGTGATAGGTGGGTATGAGTATAAGAAAAAATATTCACGGGTGGGTATAGGCATGAAAATCATATCTATAATGGGTATAAATACGGATATGGATATGAGAAAATATTTATACCTATAGTTGTTTACCCGTTTAAATAAAAAAATTTATTTTTTTAATAAATACTAATAAAAAAAATATTACTAACTAAGGGATCGAAATAAAAATTTTTAATTTTATTAGGATCATAACGAAATTTCTTATTTTTTTAGAAGGATCTATTCGAAATTAATAAAAAATCAATGGGGGTTAAAACATAAACTAATCCATTTCCTTTTCAATTCGAAATTAATTTTTTTTTAAATTCTATCTGATACAAATCCATACTTAAATCCATTATAATATTCGCGATACCGACAAGATATAGATAAAGAATTTTTTAATAAATATGGATATAGATATTGGCTTACCCATCTAAATCTAACCCATTATCATTCCTAATTCAAGGGATACTTCCATTTTTCTCATATAGTGAGAATCTCTCTCTCTCTCTCCTTCGTTTTCTCCCCCTATAGTTTGTTTTTATTCATATCCTCCTGTTTAAATTTCTATTTCAAAGTTAACTTTCCCTAGTTCCAAAGCTTTCTAACTCCAGCCCTTGGGCACTAACGAGGAGATAAGAAAATCACAGATGAACGTCAACAGGCTAATCTATGAATTAAGAAAAAAATAGATAAAGGGCGGGAGACGAGGGAGACTGCAAAAGCTGTGTTTGTTGGGAAAATGAGAGGGAAGAATTCATGAGAGAAATTGATTTTTTAGAATAATGATACGATGAAAAGTATTTCTTAGAGCGTATATTAAAATTATTAAATTATCTCTCTATTTAAATTACTTAAGAAAATAAATTAGATATTTTTATTCAAATGAAAAAAAAATGTAAGGTCCTAATTTCTGTATGAAGGTGTGGAGTATCAATACTCTTCATTTTCTTATGTGTTCCTTGCTATTTTATCTTGTCAAACAATTTCAATGACATACATATGATTAATGTCATCCTTTGTGTTATGTTTAGATGCAGGTAATTGGAGGAGGATGAGATGAAAGGAAAAGTTATATTATAAATTTTTTCTTATTTGAAAGTCTTGATTAAGGAAAGGAAGAAAATAGAGCTTTATAATTAATCCTCCAACATTTTTCAATTCTTTTCTTCTGTGTTTTTTTAATTTAGAGAATTTTGGAAAATTTTCTAATCTTACAAACAATAGGAGGGAAAATCATGACTTAGGCTTTGTTCATTTTGTTGGCATATATTTTTTGTAGGAACATTTCATTTGTTTGTATAAGTACTTTACATGATTTATATATCTTATGATTTAAAAAAAAAAAGGTATAGTATTGTGATTTTGGGAAAAATAACTTCTTCTTTGAAATAGAAGATGTTGTTTTTTATCATACTCCTCACATTTAACATTAAATAAATAAAATATTTTTTATTAACTTAATATTTTATAAATAAAAATATAAATAAATAATATTATTTTTATGGAAGATATTTTTCATTAAAATAAATAGTAATTTAATCACACATTTTTCTCCCTTCCCTTACTCTCAATTCTTTCTTATTGTCTTCTCCAATCTCCCTTCTACGTTTGAATTTTGTTCCAAGCATTCGTCTTTCAGCACAGAGAAAGTGTCCTAAGACAAATTACCGAAGCTCATGGATGGATTAGTCAATTAACATACCTTTTTTCTTTTTTTTTTAATGAATTGGATTGGCATTGTTGAAAGATTTAAAGTTTTGAGATTGATTGGTGAAGTTAGAACTAGTTGGGCTTCCAAAATAGAAGTGGTAATCTTCTTTGAATTACATTTACCTGTAAAGACCGTGGAGTATTGATCTGAAAAAACAAAAAAAAAAAAGGGGAAAGCCCAAGAAATTAGAATTTAAGTAAACACCAAGTCATAACCTTATAACAAAACCTAGGAAGGTCTAGTTGCACGAAGATGGGAGGAATATAAAAGCCCAAACATAAACTTCTCTAAAAAAGAAATAATAGTTATTTCCTATTTGATCTAAAAAAAAAAATAATGATTTCCTAATTTATATGTTACTAAGATAATTTTCATTAATGCATATACATTTCTTTGCCTTAAAGAAATTGCATGTCACGTGCAAACAAGAACCGACGCATGATTATTATTACTACTACTCCTCAAGCACTTCCAGAAGGGTTTGTGGCTCTTCACTTGGCTGGTTGATATTTGCATTGAGGAAAATCATGATGATGAGGGAGATTATCAGTTCTGGATTAACAAGGCTGTCTTGTCTGGACATCCTCTTTTATATCCTGACGGCTCTGAGGTTGCTATCATCTTTTCTGATATGTTTAGGCTGGGTCTCTATCAATCCAGCAAAAACTCCGGGACTTAAAACTTAACAGACCATTTACAATGTCCCAACCGTGATGATGTTGTACATTACAATGACAGGACTCTACTGATCCAGCACGACTGGACACAGTCGTAGAACGTAAACTGCCATCTGTATATTGTGTCAAGTCAACAACTCATACGAAGAATAGTTGATCTGATCCCGCGTCCAGTGAGACATTGGATTTTAAGATTTACGAACTGAAATATCCTGCAGAAGGAGAAGATGATACACAGCAACAAAAAGCGCATTGGCTTGAGATTGATAGCATCCGCACTGATGCTTTGTCCTTGCCTGATGATCATTCCAAGTTTTGCTTCAAGTGAGTTACTTTTTATGTTTCCAAGTTGCCTGCAGTAATGAAATGATATATTATTGTTGTTGCCACATATTCAAAATTAGTCAAATCAATTTTTTTTTTCTTCTCTTCACCTTATTTCCAGTTGCAAAAAAAGGCAACGTAGTTTTTTTAATTAAAAAAAAGGCCTCCAATCGTGGATGATTTCTGGGTTTCCTGGACCAGCCCATTCCAATAATCGCTGTACTTAAGGATGGGCTCTGCAATTTTGAAAAATGGGCTCAATTGGCCCAATAACACTTAATAAACACCAAAGCCTAGACGGCGATGGGAGTGTTATCCGTAACGATCGGCCTCGGCGAGTGAGAGAAACCTCGTTACTTCTGCTTGCCAACAAGCCAAACCATGTCTCCAGGTCCCGTTGTAGAAGCTGCCGCCGAAGCCGAAACCGAGCAACAAGTTGTCTCCACCGAGGAGACTTTGAAGAACAAACTTCAGCGGCAGGTTATATCCTTCTAGTCATTTGAATTTGTGTTCTTTGATGTTGGATTTTTGGTTCATTTCTCTGTTTGCGAGGCTCATTTTTGTATATGATCTGGGTTCTTAGGAGGACGATGCTCCCGTTGTCGAGGATGTGAAGGATGATGACAAGGACGAGGACGAGGATGACGATGACGAGGATGACGATGACGATGACAAGGAAGAGGGAGCTCAAGGTTGTCACTTTTCTCTTTCTTTCATTTTCCACCATTAAACTTTCCTGGCTTTTGTTATTTTCTGATGCCTGTTAGTCCATTAAGTATTAGTTTCGTTAATAGTTTATTTTGAAATCTAAGCTTGAGTGAGCTTCCTTCACTATAAGTTATAGTCGAAATGATGCATTTTGTCTAGTAATCTCATTTTCTGCATTTTATTATTTATCAATTATGTCTACATTTGGAGAGAGATTGGGATTGCCATTTGCTTTTCTCTGTTTGTCTGGTCACTGAAAGTGATAAGCATTCCGTTTCTTAACAAATGAACTGAAATAGATGGGTGTGATGCCATCATACTGGTGCTACCATAATAACGCTTATAATTCTTAATTTTCTATCACTTCGTCTTTATTTTTACTTAATAATGTACAAAAGTATGAGTTTTGAAAGGCAGTACTTTCTCTTTAGCTTAATTATATATGCAGCCGATCAAGTGAACAAATTGATTGCGCTTCTTTTCTTAGTCCTTTGAATGCTCCTTGTTTGAACCATGTTTATTATGATCTTATTACACGGGCAGTTCCTCACTATGCATATTTGTGTTTTTATTGTTTTTGTTCTATGGCAATGCCAGCATCTATGCTTTATTACAATTGTTTTAAATGTGCTAGGTTGAGTGTTACTGTTCGAAATCATATCTTCTGCTATCTCTTTTGTATTCTTGTTCTTAGTTATGTTTAATTGAAACGATTTGATGCCACTGATGCAGGTGGAACTGAGGGTTCAAAGCAGAGCAGAAGTGAGAAGAAGAGTAGGAAGGCAATGTTGAAGCTGGGACTGAAACCCGTGACTGGTGTTAGCAGGGTCACAATCAAGAGAACAAAGAACGTGAGTTACCGACCGCCATGATTTGATGATACATGTAGTTGATGGATAGCATCCTACTTATTTTTTTGTTGCAGATACTCTTTTTCATCTCAAAACCTGATGTCTTCAAAAGTCCACATTCCGAGACATATGTCATATTTGGGGAGGCAAAGATTGAGGATTTGAGTTCTCAGTTGCAGAGAGATGCTGCAAACCAGTTCAGGATGCCGGATATGGGATCTGTGATTGCAAAACCAGATGCTGCTGCTGCTGCTGCCGCCACAACTGCTGAAACTCTCCCTGAAGAGGAGGAAGAGGAGGTTGATGAAACCGGGGTGGAGCCTCGGGACATTGATTTGGTCATGACACAGGCAGGAGTGTCAAGAGGCAGGGCTGTTAAGGCTCTCAAGGCTAACAATGGGGACATTGTTAGTGCCATCATGGAGCTCACCACCTAAATATGGGATTTATGTTTTTTTTCTTGGCCCTTTTTTTTTTTTTTGGGAGGGGGTATAATTTTGGAACTATTGGCTTGAGTTCAACCGCATCAACTATCAATATGGTTCATTTATCCTACAATTTTGTTGCTCTCTTTTAGCTGGTTTGACTCAATCATTATGTTCTACTTAAGTTCGTTTTTGTGCCCCAGAAAAAATCATGATTCATGACAAATTTTGGTCATGTGACGGCGCCCTTTCTTTCGTGGTTACTAGTTTTTCTGACTTTGACCAAGCAGGACATATCCAAGGGTTCATTACTCAGAGCCGTAATACATAGGTTAGACTTGAACCTGTGAGGCAGTGATCCTCACAATTCACAATTGTAAGCAAGGCTATGTGGGCCCCATAATTCAATTCAAGAGGTGGTGGTGAGATTTATTGTATTCAATGCTCTCGTAAATTCCACAAATAATGTAATAACATTATTCAAATATGCTGAGAACCATTGAAATATTATTAAACTAGCGAATTATTACATTAAGCATGACCTAAAACTTCAACCTGAGTAATTGATGTGTCAAAAGAAATGGACAAAAGAAGTATCAAAGAAGAGAACATCATTACAATTATTTTTCCTTTAAATCGGATCAAAACTATATCTAATTCAGAAACTTCCAAGTCAATTAACTATATACTTCCCAGTTGCATCAATAAATAAGCTCAGCAAATTAAACAAGAATTTTTGTTAGTTTTTACATCAGTTTGTCTTTGCTGTGGTGAGTTTTACTTATTAACCTTGACGGTGGAAAGGAGAAAGTGAGATATGGTCATCCTTATTCAGAGGCTTAACCACTTGAAAAGTAATTTAGAGCTAACCATTATAAGAGTTTTCGTAAGCCTTAAGCAAAACACATTTTCATTTATTTACTTACGAGTTTCTACTATATGTTCAATGCAAGATTCAGCATATACTCCAAA